>CAJNIZ010043780.1:0-22766 GCA_905231905.1 Symbiodinium pilosum
GCACAGGGGGTGGCAAGGCCCCTGGCACGGAGAGCGAGGTCGGAGGCAGCGGCTTCCTAAGCAACTCAGGGTTAAGGGTAGATAGGGTTTAGGTTTTAGGGTTTAGGGTTTAGGTTTTAGGTTTTCGGGTTTAGGATTTTAGGGTTTAGGGTTTAGGGTTTAGGTTTTTGGGTTTAGGGTTTAGGATTTTAGGGTTTAGGGTTTAGGTTTTTGGGTTTTAGGTTTTCGGGTTTAGGATTTTAGGGTTTAGGGTTTAGGTTTTTGGATTTAGGGTTTAGCTGATAATGGAGAAATGCTAGATTATATGGGGTTACTACAGGGTTGATAGGGGTCATATTCAAGGGATAGTGAAAAACTAAACCCAAAACCCACAGGTTCGTGGGGACCATCAGATTCTCCTTGAGCGCTCTGCTAGCTCCTTGGCCGCCTCGGTGGTGGAGTCCTCGCAGATGCTAAAGGCAGTAGGCGCGGAAGGGGTTTGGGGGTGTGGTTCTCAGGTTGAAGCCTCTCTTTAGGAGTTTAGGGTTTAAGGGTTTAGGGTTTAGGGTTTAGGATTTAAGGGTTTAGGGTTTAGGGTTTAAGGGTTTAGGGTTTAAGGGTTTAGGGTTTAGAGGTCTTGGGGTTCAGAAGGGTCCTGGGGCTGAGGGCTTCCTACCCTTAAAAGTCCAGAAGCATTCTTGGGCTAAGGGCTTGGGATTTCAGGGCTGGGATGTAGCCTCTGGAACCCAATGTAGCGCCAATTGCAAAGGACCGTAGTCCACGAAGACCCCCTTTCTGGGTCCATGTTCATGTAGACTGGTGATTGACAACCCCCTGCCCTTAATATCGAGTATAATAGGGGTCTTAATACTTCGAAGCCTAAACCTTAAAACTTAAACCCTAAACCTTAAAACCTAAACCTTAAACCCTAAACCTTGAACCCTAACCTTCAATCCTTTATCGATCACGGGTCGACATTCGTTCACAAAAGGCTAGACTCTTGCAACCTGAGCCGCCAAGAATCTTGCGACCCTGGGTTTAGGGTGTAAGGTTTAGGGTTCAGGGTCTAAGGTTAAGGGCTCAGGGTTTAAGGTTTAGTTTTTAAGGTTTAGGGTTCAGGGTTTAAGGTTTAGGGTTCCAAGTTTAGAGTTGAAGGTTTATAGGGTTTGAGGTTTAGGGTCCAGGGTTTCAGGTTTGAGGTTTGGGGTTATTTAGGGTTAAGGATTTAAGGTTTAGGGTTCATCGTTGGATGGTACAGTCAGTCCGCAAAAGCAATCCTCCACGAGGGGCTGGGGTTTAGGGCTTAGGGGGTCGGAAAACCTGGTTCTGTATCATGGAGAGCCTTCAAGTAGAGGGCCGCGTTTCTCGCTCAAGCTTTCCTCTAGGCTTATCTAGAAGGTCCTTGTAAACGACCACGGTCTCTAGGGTCTTCCCTGCTTTGTAAGAATTCAGGCTTCGCTTACACGCTCGTCTAATACCGCGCGCAAGACCCTATTCCAAAAGGTCAGAATTTGGGCTTCATAACCCATCATTCCATTTTCTTTTCCGTTATGCCCAATATCCCCCTATATATCCCATTGTAGTAGCTTCCGTTTTCTTTTCCATTATCCTAATATGACATAGGACCGAGGTTGGAGGAGGAGTACGTTCATCATAATCTCTTGTCTCACGGCGTGGGATTTTGGATTTTATAGGTAGCTCCATAGACGAAGTTCTTTAGGTATGGTGTGGGTGGCTCTAAGCCTAAAACTTAAACCCCCAAAGTCCCCAAAACACCCTAGACTTTACCCAAGGGCCCTAATGTAGTTCCTTTTTGGGTTTGTTATGGTCTTTGGGCACCGGGATTATAATCTACTACCCAAAAAGGAACTACATAGGAGGGTCTGAGTAAACCCGAAGAAGCCCAAACCGGGTGAAGGCAATCTTCCTGCGCGCCCGGCGCTGGGTGCGGACGTGGCGAGTTCTGGCTTAGGCCTGGTTCTTTTGCTTTAGGGTGTAGGGCTTCGGGTTTAGGGTATAGGGCTTCGGGTTTACGGTTTAGGGTATAGGATTTTGGGCTTAGGGTTTAGGGTCTATAGCGTATAGGGTTTAGGATTTATAGGGTGTAGGGCTTAGGGTTTAAGGCTTAGGGTTGAACCCTAGCCATAGACGTGTAGTCTTAAGCCCTGGTCGGTGTATCGGTGTATCGCTGCGAGTTTGCGCCGTTCCGGGCGGGGGTGCGCGGTACCGCTGTATCGGAGTATCGGTGCATCGGTGCGAGTGTGCGCCATTCGGGGCCCAGGGCGCGGCACCGGTGTATCGGTGTATCGGTGCGAGGCTGTTTTTGCGACGCTGTTTGCGTCCACTTTGTAAAGCTAACAAGAATTGAAAAGTGTTTTCAGACCTACCCCTGTGGAGTCCAGTTACAAAGCCGAAGGCCCAAATCTCGGATGATTAGCAGCAGGCTCTCTTGGTGCTGCATATCTTCATACCTACCCCCTAGCCCTGAACCTCAAACGCTGAACTCGGATCATTTAGGGGCTATATAGAGATAATGGGAAAGAAAATGGAAGCTACGATTTAGGGTTTAGGTTTACGGTGTAGAGTTTAGGTTGGGTCCTGCCCGCACCCACGACTGTGCGGCAGATGCGCCAGCCTTCTTCGGTGCGGCATTTTCTCGATGACATCGACGCTGTTCCTCCTGGTGCTACACTTCGCTTCATCATCCAGGCGGCCTTGCAGCAATTAATGGACGAGCAGGCGGGGCTCTGCCCACAACAGTTGACTGCCCAACTGACGTGTATTTGGCCTCGATCAGGTGCAGGTATTTTCAAGGCGGAAATTCAACTACATCGGCCAGGGCGTTTGGCGCGATGCAAATTTCCAACTGCCAGGGCGTGTGGTCCAGACTAGACGAAGGCTTGGCCACGCCAAGTACAACCGACTGAAGCGCCTCTGCGGCCCGCGCAAGCCAGGCGCTGCGGGGCGGCCATCATTGCCTTTGCAGGCTTGGATGGCAGCCTCTTCAGGCCTCCCAAACTGGCTCGCGGGGAGACCTGGACCCAGATTCACAAGCAGCTGCTGCCTTTCTGCGAAACATCAAGACAGCGCGCCTCCAAGCTGGATGCCGGGGGGCTAACAGGTGTATTGCAGCACACAGCATATAAGTAGCAGCTATGCGTGCGAGCCCACTGCTGCTGACGAGGTCCGCGCCTCGCTGTCGAGACAGCGCATGCTCAGCGCTCCGATCAGTGGGATGGTCTCTTTAGCTCCGAGCACCCCGTGCTACCGTCCAGCGACTCGCAGCACGTTTCGACGCTGCTCTGCACGACACAAGCCAGGCACCTGGCTGGCGCTCCAAAAAGCAATTCAAAGCAGAGGCAAGGAGAATCAAGCTCTGGGGCCAAGAAGACATTGTGCCCCTGGAAGCGCAACACCTACGAGGACGACGAGGGCGAGGGGGCGGCTGCTGCGCGTCTGCCGGGTCTGCGAACGGCGTGGACTGTCCTGGTCAACGGCCGCTACCGCCGCCTCCGCGGCAAGTTCCGATTGCAAGCCTCTTCTGCTGGAAACGTGTCAGTAAAGCCTTGCGGCGTGCCGGCGATGAGCAGCAGAGCGGCGCAGTTTCCGTCGAGCGCCTGTGGAGCTACTATGACCAGCGCATGTTTCTCCCCTGGTTCCTGATGCTATCCAGGATCATCTTCCTCCAGCGCATTCCAGCACGTCGCGCTACATTTCCTTGCCGACCGCGTGTGCACTTTGTGAACAACGACAGCCTGCTGATCACGCACTTGGACACCATTCTCCACATTGCTCAAGCGGCGTAGGATGCTGGCCGTGCCCCCGTGTGCCCCGCCTGACTGAGAGAGAGAGAGAGAGAGACAGAAAGAGAGGGAGAGAGAAAAACACCACCCCTCTTCCTACTTTTTCTGCCTTGCTGCACCTTGCCACGCACTTGCCCCCCACAAAAATCGGGAGTGTGCTGGGAGGAGTATATAGCATGGGGGTATATAGCATTGCATGAGGCATCGCTTCTGGCAGGCCGCATTTCTGCAAGAGCTAGGCTTGCATGTGGCACGGTAGACACTGCCAAGCTTGATGGGGCTCTTCCCCAATATATACCCCACCATATTGTGTATAGTCCGTACGTTGGGGCATAGACCCATTTTATACCCCTTCTATAATCCGTTCTACCCCAGGATGCCCAGTAAAGCGCAGCATATTCTTTTCTTCGTGGGTCAGGTCAGCTGCCCCTTCCTGTGCAGCAGACTCAACTCAGGAACTGCAGATGTTGTGAACGCAGTTTTGAGTCCTGCATGAGCGGCGCAGGCAGCGAGTAGGGGCAGTTGTTCCTTGTAGCAGCGCAAGGCGCTTCTTTTTGCTGCTGCAGAGCGGCAACAGCCGCTACCTCATGTCTGCTCCTGAATATTTCCAGATGCCGCGCTTGCCGCTGCATTCCGTGTCGTTAACAATCTCTGCCGTGCATGAGACGCCGTTGCCTGCAGAGTTGGAGTCGCCGGACGGGCCCTTCGGCGGATTTCCCCTCTCCCACGCGCGACCGGCGTTCCGGCATGTTAGTGTATTTCGGCATACTCCCCAAGACCCCCATCGGCATATCGGCGCATTGCCCTTCTCCCGCCCTCTGAGTTCTGAGTGGCGTAACTGCGCATCGGCGTACTTCCGCACCGATCGGCATACCAGCGTAACGGCGTATACCGGCGCATCGGCGTAAAACCGTTTTAAAACGCTATTTGCGTCCACGTTGGCTTTTTAATTCCTATGTAATGAATCCTTATACAGCCATAAAGTTTTGATTTTATAAGGCCCAAACCTACCCCAGTCAAAGGCGCCCATGAACTAACTCCCAAATTGACCTCTCTCCAAGTGCCCTGAACGCCCCTAAACCCTAGAACCTAATCCCTAAACCTTAAACCACTGAACTAACTCCCGCATTGACCTATCCCCTCGGCTTAGAATGCCCAAGCGCATCTTCAAAACTAAGACAAAGCCGTAGGAGGCTGGCTTGCTAGGGGCCGGTGATTCGGTTTAGGGTTTAGGGTGTAAGGTTTAGGATTTAGGGTGGTTTAGGGTGTAAGGTTTAAGATTTAAAGTTTAGGGTTTGTGGTTTAGTGTCTAGGCCTTGTTAAGGGTCTGAGGTCCAGAGTTTAGGGCTTAGGGCTTAGGTTTTAGGGTAAATAGGGTACGGACGAGGGCCCCAGGATCAGGGACCCCAACCCTTATTCCAGACGTATTCCAAGCACCCTTCATGGAGCATGATGACATCCTCCTTTTGGCTCTAGTTTTGTATAAATTGGGAGGGCCCCCCACACTGTAATCGTGGTATAGTAACAAGATAATAGGCCCTAATATAATCCTTATTATGCTTTATAGCAACTATTACAGGGTGGGGGGGTCCTCCTGATGCATAAGCTTTGGTTCTATTCATTGGTAGAGGCTTGCCTCGCTCTGCCTAATGGTACATTGACTGGTGTAACTGGGCGCCTTCCCTTCCTAAATCCTGTGATAATGGGGAGGTGTGGTGACGCCGCCAGTTCAGCTGGCTGTGCGCGGGCCTTGCACAACTGCCAGTGGATATAATGGATGTACATGACCGCAACTGACATGGAAACGCAAAAGTTTGCTTGTGCAGACTATTCTCCTTGTACACTGAAGCTTTCTGGGGTGTTCTTCCTGGGGTGTTTTAGGTTTGAGTCTTCCTTCAAGGAACGGATGGATCGTTATGGTGAAAGCACAGAGTTATGCATGACAGTAGAATGCGTTTTCTAACCATGAGGGTCTATAGCATTTGAGGGTCTACATATTGGGGCCCCCTATTGCTGGAAACACACGTATTCTAGCTATACTAACCCTAGGAATTATGGTAGCATAGCATACCCAGATTCATGTAGACCCTAAACCCCACAAACGCCCCGAGCCTTAACCGTCAACCCTTGATATTCCCTTGCTGTGAGGTTGGCAGTCTGGAGGTTGCTACTTTCAGGGTCAAAGGGACCTAGTAATGGAAAAATGGAAGGTACCATATAGGGTCTAGGTTTTAGGGTTTAGGTTTAGGGTCAGGAGGATGAAGTACGTAGTTATAGCGGGGATAACTAGGGCCTAGGGTTACTACATGGGTTATAGCGGGCTGTTAACCGATTTACGAGGCCCCCCTGACTCTTCAAATATGGCAGCAGAGATGCAGGATTTTTCGCCCGTTTGTAGCTGATGGGAATCAGAGCCTTTCTCCCCAACGTTAGCAGCCCCGTTTGAGGTTTCTTGGAGTTTGCCGAAAGCCACCACTATTGAACAAAACATACCACCCCACAATTACTTTGATGATGGCCCAGACTTTGCATCTTTTATAGGTACCCACTCAATGAGCAAGGAACTGCGTGGGGAGGATGGCCTTTGCTGTTTATCCTTTGTTTGTTTTTCTGACGCGTTGTAGGTGTTCCCTAGGCCGGTTGAAGCTGCGAAGCTTGACTGTAGGTCACCATACTGTAGAATCCGGAGTAAATATTTGAGATCATACTCCCACATAATCCTTGTATATGTATTTCTATTGCAATATACCCCGCACACCTGACGAAACTGTCAATTTATCCATGGATTTTCCCTAAATTCCCACCCAGGCCTGCTTAGGCCACCAACTATATCCAGTAGTGGAGCTACTGTGCAAGCCTAAAGAGCTTGTAAAGCGTGAGCTGCACCTCCTGGTGCTGGGGCGATTCACGTAAATTATTCCTAGCCCTAAACCTGACCTTGTGCTTCTGGGTCTTCTGGGCGTCGCTCTGGGGCCCCTTGCAAGGCTTCCCCTGGCGGTTGCCCGGAAAATGCTGGAGTCATGTCTGCCAAGGCAGAGGTAAGCCCCCGGAGACCCCGCCTGCAGCGGCACATTCTTTTATTCTAGAGTTTAAAGAAAATGGGAATTTAGTGCGTCAGCCCGCAACCCACAACCAATTCTTGGTTTGTTGGGCACGAGAGATGTGCTGTCGCAAAAAATGCCGCCCCCACACCCCTGGGTGTGTGTCGGCGTGTCGGGGCGCCATTTCTACATGTTACTTTCAGCCGCCGCAGCAAGACGCCTTAAACCCTAAACCCTATAAGCCCTAAACCCTATAAGGGCAGATGTAGGTTTCCCTGAGAAAGGTCCGGTCAGGTCAGTTCTGTTTCGCAATCGGCACGCCTCCTAAATCCTTTAAAGCCCTAAATCCTAAACCCCAGATCCTAGAACCTCAAACCTTACAACCTGTCCCCAAACCTGGTATACACCCCCCCAAACTTTGTATTTTTTTAGTACTTTTAAGAAAATTGCAAAATCCGTGTTCGGGAATACCACAATCCTAATACAATCCCCGTGTATCCCTGTAGTCCGCAGGGGGTACCCCCTTTGCTTGAGGAACCTTAGAAAACTAATCCTGAACTTTCAACCTTCGGGCTTAGGGTTTAGGGTTAACCCCGACGCCCAGGAACCCCTAACTTTCGGAAACCTTCATGTATTGCAAGAACCCAGGCAGCCGCGTCAGATTGCGGAGGCACGTGGAATCAAGGGTGCAGGGGTTTAGGGATAGAACCTAAAAAGAGATCATAATTTTGACAACTTGCCAGATGATGCGTTTCCAATGGCATGATGAAATGGAGAAGCCCTAAACTCATGGTTCCGGCTTGAATTGAGGTTAGTATACCAGGGGTAGCATGGGTACCACTGCTAAACTTTTCGATCTCACCCTGAGACAAGGCTATGCCACTTTTTGAGAGGCGGGCTCTCGGGTCGGGGAGCTCGCGCTCACCCCAAGAACCTTAAAACTCTAAATCATTTCAAGCCCCTGTCTTGAATCATTCTCGCAAGCGGGAAATCTCCAAAGGGCCCCTGCAAAGACTAACGCCCCTTTCAAAAAAGAGGTCTCGTTGGGCGTGATTAAGGATAAGGTTTAAAGGTTAAAGATTTAGGATTTGCGATTTAATGTTAGGAGCTAGGATCAAGAATTAAGATGAAGAATGGTCCAAGAGAGCCTGTGTTGCACCTTGACGGGCTTGCGTCTTTCTCAGATTGTTGCCATCTTCAGGGTCATAATCCTTGTAGATGCAGATATCGGATTTGGCGAATAATCTGAGAGTTTCGCAAGATTATCCAATAGAAGTCGTAATGGACTCCCTTAACCCTTTGTAAGTCCTCCTAGACCTTTTCCAATAAGGTTTCGGGGCTTAGGGTTTAAGGTTTAGTCCCCTGGGGCAATACTGTGTTGATACACCCTTGTTCTCACGGGTTACCCTACTACCTCTTTGTACTAACCCCCAAAGTCCCCACTGAACTAGCCCTAACTGACACTAGTGCTGTCCTTAAATGATCCTAATTAGCCGGGGTCCGGAGGGGTAATATTGGCAGGCGCGGTGCCCTAAACCCTAGAACCTAGATCCCTAAACCACAAAAAACCCTAAAGCCTCAACCCTAAACCCCGAACCCTGACTTTGGAGGGTTCAGGAAGTACTGGCGGCTTTTGTGCGCCAGAAATGCTGAATTTTGGGATTTGGGGTGTGCCTATGCTAAGGACTCTATATATATATATATATTTCAAAAAAAAGTGTTTTCTGGAATCGCCCCAAATAATTTGAAAAGAGTTTGGGGTTACATTCTTGCAAAGTTTTACAAAAAAAATATATAGCCGATAACATAATCAAGTGCGGAACATTCCGCATTTTGACCTTCACCTAGACATGCACCAAACTCTAATCCGATCTTTCCTTGGAAGGTCAGTGTTACTGAGTAGGTAGGTTAGTAGATATAGTAACCCTAGTTATCCCTTTATTTACCTAAGCCCGGCGACACTCCAAGCAAAACTCAAGACAATTCTCTACGACGCTTGCTCAGAACCCTTTAAGGACCTCGCATCGCCTCATGACAAGATTTGGTATTTTCCCAAAGTAGGGGGACCCAACATGGACCCCAAA
Organism: Symbiodinium pilosum; assembly: GCA_905231905.1. Taxonomy (NCBI): domain Eukaryota; class Dinophyceae; order Suessiales; family Symbiodiniaceae; genus Symbiodinium; species Symbiodinium pilosum. The sequence goes on from CAJNIZ010043780.1 coordinate 8,908, forward strand.
ATACGAGAATCGCAAGGACCGAAACCACAGTAACGTTCAGTAATGTTCACGCATGGAGGTGGCGCCAAAGTACAAGGGCTCTGCGCGTGAGCTCTTTGCAGCTGGTGGCCCAGCATACAGGCTTCGAGTCCATGGCTGTGGGGGATGCAGGGGTGATAGGGGCTCAAAATTTACAAGCCCTAAACCCTACCTGAACCCCAAAAGTATGTAGAATAATGGCCATTTGGGTTGTTTTTAGGGATGCAGGTGCAGTAGCACAACAACAACACTTTGCAGAGCAGTGATTCAAGTTACAGAGGTCCTTTTGGCTTCGTCAAGATTTGGGGCTATTATTTTACTTGCTTTTGGGGTTCAGGTAAGCCCTAAATCCTAAACGCTAAATCATCTTGCTTTGTTGATGTCACGCTGCCTTTCTTCGAGGGGCCCGACTTTCGGTTTAGGGTTTAGGGTCTGGGGTTTTAAGGGGTTGTCTAAGAGCGTAGATAGGACTTAGATTCTTCTTGGCAAAGATGACATGCCAGGTACAAGCCTTGAACTCGGAACACTTTAAGTTTACATTCCTAGAATCCAGAGAACCCCAAACCCTAAACCAGAGAACCCCAAACCCTATTCAAGACTTTAGACCCTAAACCCCTAGCCTTTTACTTACCCCTGAGCTACACTGGGCCTGAAGCCGGGTGTCAGGGCGCAGGTTTGGGGGTTTTGCCTTTAGGGTTTACCGGTGTACCTGAACCCCAAAAGTATGTAGAATAATTGCCTTTTGGGCTGTTTTTAGGTGTTTGGGGCTATCATTTTACTTACTTTTGGGGTTCAGGTAGAGTTTAGGGTATTTAGGTCTTAGGGTAGCCCAAAGCTAGCAAGATCTGGAATATGGGCGGTGGCGTTCCAAAGAAGCATTGGCACCTACACCTGCCACAGATGTTCTAGTAACCCTTGCCCACACATTCAGAATTCAGGGCTGCACCCTGAGGGTCCATAAATATGTGGTCCCAAAATGAGGACCGCAATATACTACATACTATGATCTTGTATCGTTATCGTAGGACTTTCAAACAACGCCCCTAATTTTTGAAAACCTGTATTTTCCTGTCAAGGAGGGGTTCCTCAAGAAGAGCTGTTGAGCATTGGTCTTTGTCATCTTTCATGTAATTACCAAAACCTAGATGCTGCGGTTGATAAAAAATTCTTGCATGAACCTGATGTTGCTGATGCTCCTGCCTAGTCTCTCAAGTGCGAAACAGCGGGGCGCTGATGTTGCTGATGCTCCTGCTTTTCGGGCTCCTGAGGCCTTTAATTGTGAAACGGAGGGGCACTGATGTTGCTGATGCTCCTGCTTTTCGGGCTCCTGAGTCTTTTATTTGTGAAACGGAGGGGCGCTGATGTTGCTGATGCTCCTGCTTTTCGGCCCCCTGAGGCCTTTAAGTGTGAAACGGAGACGTGCTGATGTTGCTGCTACTCCTGCTTTTCGAGCCCCTGAGTCTTTTAATGGTGAAACGGAGGGGGTCTGATGTTGCTGTCTTCTAAGATTCTACACCGGAAGTTCTATACGTCTGATTACAGGGACCACAAAAAGGTACCGGGAATCCCCCCAAGCCGCTTCTAAGATTCTACCCCGGAACAGTATGGCATTGTAGTATACGAAGGTTGCCGATTATTCCGTAGGGCCCCAGTTACCAGTGTTGAAACATTCCCTAGGGCTCCAATTAGGGTTTAGGGTCTAGGGCTCCTGTTACCTTAATAATGGGTTCGGGGTTCTACATACACGATAGTTACATAGACCAGTAACTGTTTAGGTAATTGTGAGCTCTAGAGGGATTGCTATGATTATTAAGATTGCTCATGTTCTAATTACCATTATTCGCGTGATTATTATTGGTATTACTACTGTTACAATGATTGGTATTCTTAACTTATCATTGGGAATTTGCATAACAACAGTAGGATCCAACCGGCAACCGTCTCCAGTACAGCCTGAAACTTCTTCCAGCGAACCCTGAACTCGAAGCCGACAATCCTGAAACCCCAATAATTTGCAACTTAACAGGAGGAAAAGCGTAGCTCGACACACCCTGTAAACGCGAACGTTTTAGACCTCTTCAGTAAATGCTTCCAACGCCACATCCATGACAAGGCTTGGGCTATAGGTTAGGTGGACCCCCCACCCAGTAATAGTGACTGTAAGGGATAATACAGATTATATTAGGACCCTCTTATATTCCTATTATACCTCTATTCCAGGGCGGGGGATCCTCCTAAGCTATAGGGTTGAGGGCTTAAGTTTCAGAAGCAATCGCTCTGTAGTACTTCCAGGAGCCCCCCGCTGTGAACCTTCCTGCGTATGAGCCCTATAACTTTTTAGCTGTAGCCGCAAAGCCCAAGCTCTAAGTACTAACCCTAAACCCTAAACCCTAAGCCCTAACCAGGGTTCAAGCCGAACTTGTAAACCTTCACCGCAATCCCATAACCCAAAGGCCCAAAACCCATGCCGCATCCTTAAGCGCCAATGCATCTCTCACCCCGTACCATCTCCCTATCCCCTAAGAACGACCTTGATAAATTGCTGACCTCCCTAAGGCAAAAAAAATATATAAAGCCCGGGCTTAAGCCTTAAAATGTGGGCCCCAAAGCCGGTCTTGGAGACTTAGTAAGTAGGTTAATAATGGGTTACTATAGGGGTTATAGGGGTTACTAAGCTACTTACTAAGTCAACTGACCCTTCAAGTAAACCCTAAGCAAGAATGAGTAAATCTGAATCTTTGAGGCTACAGGTAAAGGGGGTTTAGAGTTTGGGGTTTAAAGGTTTAGGGTGAAACCCTCAGCCCTAAGCCCCAAAACCTGATCTGTAAACTTAAAACCCTGTGGTAAATATTAATAATCCTGCATGACCCCAAATATCCTATACCTCGCGAATTATGCGACTATAGCATACTAAGGTTATGCAAGTTTTTCAGCATCAACATCATGAGCATCATCAGCAGCAGCAGCAGCATCGTCATGACCCTAAACCGTAAGCCGCATCATCATCATCATCATCATCATGACCATCATTACTATTATGGAGCTTCGTAACGCAAATATTCTAATCCTTATTATAGGGATTCCCAGGAAGGGACGCCTTTTTTGGGGGAAATCACTTGGTAAACCTTAAGCTAAACCCTAAGCCCTTAAAGCCTAAACCGTACACCCTAAACCCTCAACCCTCAACACTAAACCCTCAACCCTAAACCGTAAACCCTTACCCTCAACCCTAAGCCCTAAACCCTAAACCTTAAACCCTAAACTAAACTCTAAAACCTTAAACCCCAAACCCAAAACCCTAAAGCCCTAAACCCTCAACCCTAAACCATCAACCCTAAACCCTCAATCCTAAACCCTAAAACCCTAAGCCTTAAACCCAAAAAACCCAAAACCCTAAACTGCTTAAGGCTCTCCAAGCATCTTCCACTGCCGGCCTCGCAGTGCTTCCTGTAGGCACCAGACTGGAGTAGTATTTGAACTATAGTCTAAACTCCTTAAGGGAGGGTTATATAGGGGATAATATAAGGGACTACTATAGGGGATATTAAGGGGGATACTAGGAGTTTAGACTATAGCTCATTTTATTTGGGGATACCCAATATAGGGTTTAGGGTTTTGGGGGGTTTAGGGGTTTAGGGTTTTTAGGGTTTAGGGTTTAGGGGTTTACGGTTTAGGGCCCTATAATGGAGAATCAAATGGAAAAGAACATGTAAAATGAAATGGAAACTAGGATTATGTAGGGGTTATTTAATGGGTTTAGAAGGCTGCTTGTGGGACTTAGCTTGAAACTTAAGGTTTTAGGGTTTAGGGTTTCGGATTTAGGACTTAGGGTTCAGGGTATGAGAATACAGGGGTGCTATAGGGATAATGGAAAATAAGATGGAAACTATTATTTGGGGGTATAATCTCTCTTTGGGACTTAGCTTGGACCTTAGACCCTTAACCCTTTGGGATTCCCTTTTCCTTTGATAGGTACGTAAATGATTAACCCTTAGTAGGGGTACTAAGTGCCACGTAGAAGGTGCAGGGGTCAAGGCGTATAGGTTTGGATGTAGGGTTTATAGGGTTTATAGGGTTTTCGTAGGGTTATAGGGTCTTTAGGGTTTAGGGGCTTGGGATTAGGTTTTAGGGTTTGGGGGAGCTGTCCAGGGAATGGTGGAGATCATGCTATCTTAAAGGTTTCATCCAGGTGCGGTGGCTCGAGTATGAGTTTGGCTATGGTGTGAATCTGTCTCGAAGCAAGAGTTACCTCCATGCGTCGCTGCCTACCCCTAAGCCCTGAACCCCAAACCCCCTAAACCCTTCACCCTTGACCAGTAAACCCCTAAATCCTTTGCACCTAAACCGTTAACTCCAAACCCGCAACCCTACAGCTCTAGACACTGTAATGGTGATAGTCGCAATAATAATATGTTTGGTTTCCGTTTTCGTTTCCTTTCCCTAACCTGACCGTCTACACCCTCATCTCATCTCCGGTTGGAGGAATGGAAGAAAACATGGATGGAAGGTACTCTAGTACAGGGTATTATATAGAGGGACTGCTATAAAGATCCATCAGCACTGAACCCTAAACCCTAGAAGACCCTAGCCTCTAAACCCCTAAACCATAAACCTTTACACCCTGGAACTCTAAACCTCTAGACGTCCAAACCCTAAGCCTTGAAACCCTGCCCTCCAAACCCCACACGCTTCCTTGCTAATCAGAGGTAAGTTAAGCCTTTCGCAGGCTCAGCGGCGAGCCGTCAATCAAGTTCTTCAAGGCATCGGGTCTTAGCTCAAGGTTTAGGGTTCAGGGTTTGGGGGTTTAGGGTTCAGGGTCTAAGGCTTAGGGTTTTGGGGGGTTTTGGATTTTGGCTTGGGGGATTAGATTTGGTGTTTAGGTGTTCAGAGCCTATATTCTCTAGGGCACGGCGCTTCTGGAGGGTCCCCCCAATATGGTGGGAGCTAGCGATGACAAGTTGGATCTTGCCAAGGAAAGTATCACAACCAAACTCTCCGATGATGGCCCTCCTCCCTGTGATCAACATTTCCGGTGTAGCACTAAACCCTCAACCCTTATATTCTGGGGGCTTCTAGGATACTTCCAGGTTGAAAACCCTCCCGGACTGTCAAGCCCAAAGCCGTGGAATCTCCAGTCCCTACACCCTAAACCCGACTCCTGAAGAACCATTCGCAGTGCCTAAACCGTCAGATCATAATTCCTGAGCCCTAGATCTATAGCCCGTAGACCCACCCCAAACCAGGTCCCCTTCCCCGAGACGGGGAGAACGGTCTCCATCACCCTCTGGTAGGTCTCCGGCAGGCAACAGCTTCCTTCAGACGGGGTGCTCGAGATACATAGGGATATATGAGGATATATATCTAGAGATCCATAGGGATATCAGGTTTGAGTAAGGTTTGTGCAGGATTTTGGTGGTTCTAGGGGATTGGGGGGTTTAGAGATTAGGGCTCGGGGTTACTGAGGTTTAGCTTTAGGGATTTAGAGTGTAGCGGTATAGCATTTATGATTTCGCACTGTCCGGGCTCAGGGTATATGTTGTCATTGTGTAACTTCTGGGGAGGGTCACATACCACCAGAAGGCTCACGAGGGATGATGAGGGGCCCTTAGGCAATAGAGACTCCTAATATGCGTTAGGCAAAAGAGACTCCTAATATGCAATTCAGGGATTCTGAATTTCGAGTTGCTTAATGGTATAGAACTTGTTTAGCTGACTTGCATTGGGGCCTTAGAGTTTTTCTAGACTTCCAGACCCAAACGGTTGAGCGAGCTTGCCGTCTTCCCTAGACCCTAAACCCTCGTACCTGGTGTCTCAGAGGTCCTTGTAGGGAGCAGAAACTGAGCGCAGTCAGGAGCGGTTTCGGGTTTTTTTTGGTTTTTAGGATTTTTAGGTCTTTGAGAGTTTCTAGGGGGTTTAGGGTTTTAACAGTGAAGGCCCTACATCGCGCCTGCCCGGTAGTAATGAACACACCCAGTACAGTATCGTGATCTTATATTAGGGGGAATCTTCATAATGAGGGCTTGGGGCAGTTCATTTTATTTGGGGGAGGTGACCAGTTACGTGCAACAGTCCTCCTATCCTAGTCCTTCATTCATCCGGATGACAGGATCGCAGGTTCAGCAGGCAGACCACCGTAAAAGACAAACCCTAAACCCTAAACCTAAACCCTAAGCCCCAAACCTGTCTGGGGGTCCGCCAGGAATCTACCCTAAAGCTGGACCTCTGCTTGATATATTTCATGGGTAGCTATAAGTGTAGGACTGTACAGAGTAGGATAGCAACTCTTGCAACATCTTGTAACTCAAGTAGGGGTACTCGCAACGCTCTTGCAATCGCCCATATCTTCCGGAATTCCCATGTTCAAGCCCCGACGCACAGGCCCTTTCAAGCAATCCTCTTCCTACGCCCTCTCAAGCCGCAACTTTGCGACATTCATAGCCGGAACATAGGACATTGCACATAAACCCTAAACTCTAAACCCTAAACTCTAAACCCTAAACCCCTAAACCCTAACCCTAAACCCCTAAACCGGAAAAACATACTTCAGCTCCGGCCTTGCGCGTTAAGCAGACCGAGAATCCCAAACTCCACCGTGGCCCTAACTGGGATCCAGAAACCTGAGCCCCAAGCCCGTCACCCCAATAGGGGCTTAGGGTTTAGGGGCTTAGGGGTTTAGGGGTTTATGGGCTTAGGGTTTAGGGGCTCAGGGTTTAGGGGCTCAGGGTTTAGGGTTTAGGGGCGTAGGGGCTTAGGGTTTATGGGTTAGAGGTTAGGGTTTAGGGTTTAGGGTAGGGGTTTATGGGTTAGAGGTTAGTTCGGGTTTAGGGTGTAGGGTGGGCCCAAGCCGAACCTGAGCCCCAACCGGTTTCGGGCGCGGTTTAGGGTTTAGGGTTTGGGATTTAGGGTTTAGGGTTTAGGGTTTTAGGGTTTAGGGTTTAGGGTGTAGGGTAGAGATTCTCTGGCTCCAGGAAACCCAGACGCTGGGAATTCACCGCGGATGGTAACTGTCAAGGACCTAGAACTTACATGACCTAAGCTGTTTCCAACAATTTGGTTTATTGTTTTTTTTGGGGGGTCCCAAAATAAGGACATTTTAGTGTCTGTATTGGAGTCCTCTTATTTGGGGACATGACGTAATTCGGATAAGGTTTCAGGTTTAGTGTTTAGGGCGGCGGAAGGTCGTACCTCCTTGCCCATTTTTGGTTAGCTAGAAAAGAAGGAATGGACCCGTATAGTAGTCCCTGTCTATCCGAATGTAGTAGTTCAATTTTCTTTTCCATTCCTTGAAGGTAAGCTTGAACACACCGTAGTTATCTCCCCGGCGATGAACATCGGCAAAACCAATAGCCCAGGGTAGAGGGACACAAGGCTTGTGTTCAGGCTGTAAGGTCCAGGGTTTAGGGTAGGCTTTGGGGTTTAGTACTGCTCAGGCCTCATGAAATAGTTGCGAAGAGGATGTGTATGAAGGGTAGTTATTCGTCCTGCTGTAAATGATGCAGCTATGGTGTGCGTCTGGTAGCCACCCGCATCTTCCTGCCAAACCCGGGACACCATGCAAATTCGGAAGCCCAAGCGTGGATCTCTCGATCCCTTGTCAAGCCCTGACGGCTTGCAAATTTCGAAGCCAGAAACTAATCCATGGATTCCATAACTCCTCTGTACCATACCGGGTTGATCATCATTGCCACCTACGCGATTCTCGCTGCTGCCTTCATGGATTCTAGTCTAGATTCTAGTCATCTGCTGTTCTTTTACGTATACCTGGAACTTGTAAAGCCTTTCCGTCATATCAAAACTCTATTTTGAAGCCTACACCTTAGGCCCTAATCCTCGAAGAAACAAACCAACCAAAAGCACTCTCCTTCCTGATGGTTAATCCCTGTATAATTCCCTACAAATCCCCCATAAGTCTCACAGCAACATCGCACAGGATTTTCAGCGCGGCATGCCACTAGTTGCGCCAGCACAGCTGTTGCCCTTCCCCGGACCTGAGGGACATTCACCTGGAAGGCAAAAGAATCAGAGAACTTTGCTTGGATCCCAAAGGGTCCATGTAGGTATATGGGATATACTTGGGCCTTAAAGTAGGTATATGGGAACCCCTTTGGGCCCTAAGTATATACCATATACCTACATGGACCCTTTGGGGATTATAGAATTACATACCCGTATTCCGTGACTACCCATCAGCAAGTTGGGGTTTGAAGGTTTCGGGCTCTATGTTTCAGGAAAGGCTCAGGGTTTGAGGGTTCGCGCCTTGACGCCCCCTGTTCAGGGTTCGGGGGCAGCATTGTGCATGTGCATCCCTTACCCAGAACTTGTGCTCGAACCTTCAAAAGAAACTCGCCGAATCCTTTGCGTGGATCTTCAACCAGCTCTGTTTTGCTGCGTTGGCCCTAAGAAGGTCCATAGATCGATTTCAACCCCAAACCCTAAACCCTTAGACCAATAGCCCTTACCCTAAACCTGTAAGCCACTAGACCCTAAAGGTCCATCCATCGATTAGGACCAGCCCCCTGGCGTCTTCCGAGTCTGGAGCATAACCTCATTTTTCTCGAAAACAGGCAACCCCTACTTGAAAGATCTATGACTAAGGGTTTAGGGTTTAGGGTCAGGGGGACTCCTTAAGTGAGTTAGTAATAGGGATAACTATGGTTACCACATGGATTGTAGGGATGACTCACCTACTTGCTAAGTCCCCCTGACCCTGCAAGCAACCCCTGAACTCTTCAACTCATACTTGCAGTCCGGATCGTTGTCCCATGGGTTGTGGGTGCAATGGTTCAGATAGCATGTCTCTAGAGATCCCATTTTTTCTGAACCAGGTGGCTTTCCCATCCGAGTTCTCCTTGTTCTGTACACCCCTCACGAATTGTTCGCCATAATAAGACATGAACATCAAAATGCCACTACTCAGATGCGTAGCACCAAGAATATCAACAATACAGAACAACACTCCCTAAACTCTAAACCTAAACCCAAAGCCATAGCGATAGTGACACCACGGTTCGAACAAGCCTTCATCATAAGTGGTTCAAAATGTGCGAAGAAACCGTGAGAACTGATGTTTTTTTGTTTAGGATTGAGGGCTTACATTGCACAAGCCCTGATAAGTTTCTGTGAGAAGTGACCCACGGCGTTAAGAACCTAAAGCCTTAATCGTGCCCTCAGCATTATTATAGGGTTTATGGACCCTGTAGGGTTTTGGGGTTATAAACACCTTAAACTAGACGGAGTCCTCAGCCCTGCACCTTAAAGCCCTGCCTCCTGGGACCCCTACACCTCAAAGCCCTCAACCTTTGAGCCCTCAACCGTTGAGCCTCAACCCTATCAACCCCTAAGCTCTAAATCCTAGGCCTTGCATGTTGTATTGTGTGTCCCTTTGGTATCTCGTTGTTGTGGGGATACCGCGGAGACCTCCATGTTTGACAGTTTGGCTTCTCATGGACTGAGGAAGAGGTGAGTAGATCTGGGTGGGAGCAGTTAACATTTCATACCTTACATAGAACCTACCCAAACTGGGTTGCTAGTAACTTAATTTAAGTTCCTTAACAGCAACCCAGCAAAGCCCTAACATCTTGGGCGTAGCCTCAGCGAATGCTCAAGGCGAACCGCACCCGGGAATTCAGCAAGTTTCAAGTGACTTACAGAGTTCCTGAATCGAAGTGGGGTTGGCCCTACTAGAGTATACCCTAGTTACGTCCCCTGAGCCTTCCCTTTAGGTAGGGTCCCTAAGGGCCCACTGATCTGGGATACTCCTGCTTGAATTCTGAGGGGCCACGCCCTGCTCAATCCTTTAGGCCCCTAAGCACTTAACCTGAAATCCCTGAGACGCCTATGCCCAAAACACTGAACTCTAAATTCTAAAGAACCCTTCCCTAGCCCACAAACCGTAAGCTCTTAATCCTGATGCCCACAGACCTCAAAGCCCAAACCCTAAATCCAATAGACCCCTAAGCCCTAAATCCTATGAGACGTAAGTCCAACAGAACAGACGCCTAGGCCCTGAACCCCAAACCCTCAGCCAAAAACGAAGCCCTAAGCCCCAGGCCCTAATCCTTTGGACCCTTGAGCCCCTTAAATCAGAAGAATGGCCATTTAAATCCGTAAAGAAGAGCAGTCCCCAAACCCTAAACCCTCATCTCGAAATCGCAAATCCTCATCTCCAAATTCTAAAGCCTAATCCCAAAATTCTAAACCCTAAGCCCTAAACCCTAAATCCTAAACCCTAAACCCTAAATCCTGAAGAGCGGAAGGCGTCGGCGCTTAGCCGAGCTTGCGGCTGGGGGGAAGAGTAGCATACTCGATCCGGCGAGGTAGGGCTTGAATGGGTTTAGGGTTTAGGGTTTGGGGTTTATAGGGTTTATAGGGCTTATGGGGTTTATAGGCTTTAGGGTTTAGGGTTTATAGGGTTTTTAGGGTTTATAGGGTTTAGGGTTTAGGGTTCTTTGGGGAGGATAAAAGGGTTTAGAGGTTACCTGGACTCCAAAAAGTATGTAGAAAAGAAAACGGTTGGGCTGTTTAAGGGTTTTGGGCGATTAGTTTACCTACTGTTGGGGCCTAGGTAGGGATTAGGTCTTAAGGTTGAGGGTTTAGGGATTAGGGTTAGGGATTAGGGATTGCAGCTTTGGGGAGATTTCAACTCAAGAGCCCTTTGGGAACCCTATGATTATCTGGGGGTTACAAAGGATTTCTGGAGGCAGAAGGTTTAGGGGTTAGGGTTCAGGTTTGAGGGTTGAGGGTCCCGGTGAGAAAGGGCTGAAGGCAATGTAGTTTATCTTAGGTTAGGGTTCAGGGTTTAGCGGCATTCCCTGATGTGTTAATTGTTTTCGCAGGGATGCCGAAAAGTCACCATGCTTGGACACCCCCGTATAATATTGGGTGTCTCCAAACCCTGCCCCACACACTTAACCCTAAAGCAGTTTAGGGTTTAGTGTAAGCCCTCACGGGAAATCATCGGGTCAGAGGACAGGAGTAGAGGTAGATGGTCTCCTACATGGGGTGAGACTACCTTCACCTCACATGTTCAACTCCTCAACTTCCCACCATACTTCGCAAGTCTTTCAGGGTATGTAGGGGTGGGATTATGTATGGGTATGCAGGGCTTCCAAAAATCAGGGTTACCTCACTGAGGGTCCCCATAATGAGGATCATCGTAGTTTGGGTCTAAAAAGCAGCCCTCTATTGGCGGAAACTACCAATACAAAGGACTCTTTAAAGTCACATCAAAGGGCATATGGGACCCCTAATTGTCAGACATCCTAAGTTTTCATCCTGAGGTATCACTATATACCCATATACAACTATATAACCCCTACATCCACTCTTCAAGAGACCCCTAATTTTTTGGAACTCCTAAATCCTAAGCCCGAAGCCCTGCGTTGCAGGGGTGTACCAAGACAGCAGAAGGAAAGGCTAGACCTTGCAGATGGCATCAACGTCATCCTGGCACGTGTTTGGGGTGAAGGGTTTAGGGTTTGGGGTTTAGGGTTTCGGGTTTAGGGTTTAGGGTTTGGGGTTTAGGGTTTCGGGTTTAGGGTTTAGGTTTCGGGGTTTGGGTGTAGGGTGAAACGGGAATTAAACAAAGATTGTCATGTTCCACGTTCTTTCTATGTCTCTGCAAGAAGCCCTCAAAATGGTCTAGGTAATTATGCTAACCTTTCATAGTAACTCAAGTCTACAGGTGTCGTAATAACTGCAGCCGCCAAAACCCTAAACCTTCAACCCCTGCGAGGTTTCCAGGGCAGATCTTCGAGTTTTGGGCTTTAGGAGGCAGGTCGCTGGGTTTACGGTTGAAGTTTGAGGTGCTTGGGCTTTGTGACTGGGTTTGAAACAGGGCCACACGGTTTAGGGTTTAGGGTTTAGGGTTGCGCGCTAGGCCGGGTGGGAGTATACTGGATGGGCGCCCACCCAGTACGAGGGATGGTATGCCAACACATCAAGGTTGAGGAGCTGACCGCGCTGAGCGATGAGTTTTGGAGCTTACACCCTCATGCAGCCCGCCTTCGCTCATTCTGATGAGGAGCCTCCTCCGCGGCGCCAGATGGCAATTGTCGGATGTCAAAGCCCGGTCCAGTGCAGAGGCTGTGCCTGCGGAATGAAGCCTGGAGTTGGCCAGGGCTGCGATTCTGGTTATAGCCCCCCTTAAGTAGATAGAATATGGGGTATATTGGGGATCATATTATAGTATACCCAAAGCCATATTCTATCTTCTTACGGGGGACTATAACAGTATCCTTCTTATGGTGTCTGCAAATGTTGCATAGCTTTCTTCAAATTGCTGTTGTAAGTTTGATGTTCATGATTTGGCGCGCTATTGTTGTGACATACAAGCTTCATTCTGCACCTTACAATTGGAGCCCAACGCCTTAAACCCGAAGCTTCATGCGCCGTGATTGCCCGGCTCATTTCCGAGGCGATGATCTCTCCCGTTGGAAACTCGGAAAGGTTGTGAACAAGCATGGGGCCTTAAAGCCTAAACCGTCAAGCTTTTGTACCGCTCAGGGACTTTACTGATACTTGGCAACATAAGGCCATATGCAAGGGGCATGTTCAGAATCTCTCAAGTAGATTTCCGCGATTTTTTATCGGCGTATCGAGGCTTCTAGCATGTTTCTAGCAGGTTGAAGGCTTATGAGCAGGGAATGCAGGTTTGGAGTTTCCGGCAGAGGTCCTGAGGCTGAGTATTGGAATTCTGGAGTATGGGCACGTTCAGGTGCTTTGTTGCGGAAAGCCTGGGACTACACAAGGGCAAGGGAACCCAATTTTCAACGTCCCAACATGTGTTGCACGGACTGTAGTATCCCTTCCGGGAGGCAAGCCACGAGCGCCTGGAACCCAAACATCTCCTGGCTTAAGGTCGTGTGCGAGCTGGGTGCTCTGAAGACAGCGCCTGTAGCTGATTGCTGGGCCCTGAGTGACAAGAGAGGGGCTTCTTGTAGACCTGCCTGATGGGTTTAGGCTAACCACCGGCAAGCAATTTACCCCAGACTTGCCAGATGACTAAAAATGATTTATACAAGTCCCTAGCAACCACCAGCAAGCCTGAATTGAGCGTTTGTCAAAGGATATGCATCCGACAAGTGGCCTCCCACAACCATCATGAATTTTCCGAACAGCATGAAAGGTGCAAGGGTTCGGGCTTTTGGGGTTTAGGGTTCTGGATTCTCTCACAGAAGTCTGCTCTTGAACTCCAGCCCACTACTGGCAGCTGTATGCCAGCTCAGAAGTAGAGTCAGCACTTATAGCTTCAGGTGGCGTGCCAAAGGGGCCGTGACTGGACCGTAGAGCAGAAAAGCCCAACCCTAAGCCCCAAAGCCTTAAACTGAAGCCGCTGAACTCCGGACTGCCATCCTAAACCCAAACCCGAGACCAAAATCCAAACCTCAAAGCCTCATTTTGATACAGCAAACCCTTAAACTCCAAACACTAAACCAAGCCCTACGTCCCTGGACAACGCAACCCTTAAAAGCCCTTCAAACCTTAAACATTTGAAGCCCAAACCCTGTTGCAGGTTCAAGCTTCGATTTCCTGCTGGATCAATTGGTGGAGCATCCGGAGGAGCCTGTTCCCCAGGAAGCCCCAGGAAGGGTTCGGGCTTATGCTGTAGCAGTTTTGGGATTTAGGCTTAGGATTCGAGGTTTGGGGCGTAGGGTTTAGGATTAAGGGGTTAGGGATTTAGGAGCCTGGGGTTTTAGAGGCTTCGTGTCCAGGGTTGAGGGCGTTGGGCTTGGGGTTCAGGGTGGCGGGGGGTTTGTCAGACTTTCTGCTGGTTCAAAGGGAGTGGAAACAAATGGAAACGACCAAACATCCTTAGGATCCAGGGTTTAGGGTTGAGGGTT
>CAJNIZ010043780.1:23484-42308 GCA_905231905.1 Symbiodinium pilosum
TGGGCGGTTGTCAAGATTATGGTCCCGTGTTGGATCCCTATTATAATACGGCACCTAATATGTAGGGCACCCAAAATCCCAAAGGGATCATAATTTTGACAACCATTTGGCTTAGGACTTTCGGGTTTGTGTGTTCAGTTCGGGGAATGAGGTCTAGGATCTTGGGCCTAGAGCTTCAGGGATTGGCGAGGGCTTAAGGTCGAGGGTTGGGTCTTAGGGGCTTTACGGTTTTTAGGGTTGGAGGTATTCGGGCTTAGGCTTTTAACCCTAGGTACCCTTAACCCCAAAACTTCACACCCTAGACCCTAAACCCTCAACCCTAAACCCCTAAACCCTAAACCCTAGGGTTTAGAGAGTCATCCTGCAATCCTGGGTTGCTCTTCTTCGCCGATATTTGCCGTAGATGGTTCCTGCCGACAAGAATATGTAATCATATGAGCTGCGTATATTTGTATAATATATATATATATACATATACATGTGTATATGTATAGGGTTTGGGGTTTAGGGTTTAGGGTTTGAACTCCTTAAGGGGGAGGTTAGATAGGAGATTATATAGGTGAGTATTGTAGGGGTTATTGGGAGGATACTAGGACCTACTGGGAGTTTAGACTATTCTCATGATATGAGTATATAGTAAATACAAACCTTCCTGTATTATAGTAGATGCCCTTCGGTTCCGTAACAGCAATCCGAGGTGCCTCGCCGATCCCTTGGCACTCTTTCGTGCTCCCGTTTGCATGCCTGCGCCGCTGGGGCCCTAGTATGCCGTCTTCGCAAAGCGACAGCCCCTCCATCAATCCCTTGCAATTGGGTGCATACTCCTGGGATATTGCCTGAACCCAAAAGTAGGTCTGGAATGATAGTCCAAAACCACTAAAAACAGCCCTAAAGGCCACTATGTTACATACTTTTTAGGGTTCAGGTGCAGCGGAGTTCTTATTATGCCCTCAACCTTAAAACCTTAAACCTATGATGACCAGAGCCGAAGACCTGGGAGTTCCTTCACCTCATACTCAAAAGTTTAGGGTTCAGGGTTTAGGGTTTAGGGTTTAGGGTTTAGGGGGGTAGGTTTGAACATAATTATTAAAGCTTGTTACCCTTAATTTCCTGTGTTGTTCTTGTAAAGCCATGTTTGGTACCCTGAATTTCCTGCATAATTCTTACGAAGATGTAAAACTTGTACTTTTATAGGGCCCCCCGACCTACCCTAGTTATTAAGGTTTCGGGGAGTCTGATGTTCCTATATCTCCTGTTTTGTTGTATCTCGAAGATAGGCCCTAAGGCTTAAACCGTTAAGCCCCAAGGCTAGGAGCCTAAACCCTGAGACCTAAGCCATAAGCCTTTAACCACCTAAACTCTAAACCCTAAACCACCCAAATCCCCAAACCACCTAAACCCTAAACCCGAAGCCACCTAAATCCCCTAAATCCCAAACCACGTAAACCCTAAACCATCGGCCAAAACGCTTCCAACCTCCTGGGGCTCGCTAAGCCCCAAGCAGAATCTCAAGTCTCTCAAGGCAAGTACCGGGCCTAACACCAAATTGGTCGCCGGTCTCGCCCACTGGAAAAAAAGCTGGCGACTGGAGACTGGATTTAAGGTTTAGTGTGTAGGTTTCCGGGCTTACTTGGAGGGTCAGGGGCACTCCGTTAGTAGGTTATGATAACCGCTACAACGCATGTAGTAAGCCTAGCTTTCCCCATTATTAACCTATCAACCTACTCACTCAGTCCCCACTAACCCTAAATTCCCCGAAGCCCTAAACCCAGTATACAGGTTTCCATTTTCTTTTCCATTCCTTCATTCCCAAGGGTTCAGGGTTTAGCATGTAGCATTCAAGCTGTAGGGTGGATCTTTCGAGCTTTGTCTGGGGTTTAGGGTTTAGGGTTTAGGCTTTAGGAGGAAGGTTGTAGAGTTCAGGATTAAGTATAGCACATCAACTGGGCAATTTAAAGCGACCTCACCCGAAATGGTGGTATATAGGGAATGGTACCAAAATCGCCTTAAATTGTCTGAAGGTTCTTGAGAGTTTTGCCAGGTATATGACTTCATATGCGTAGGCACATGTTGTGTTGTTCTCTTCAGCATTTTGGATGAATTCCCAGTGCAGACTGTGTTGCAATTCCTGGGGTCCCCAGAGAACTGTCGGAACTGATATCCCAAATCAGAAGCTCCATGCAACATTTCATCTTGTGTTTGGTTCTGGTCCACTATGTATGGTAAGCTCGGTTTGGATCAGCCAGAACGGTTTAGGGTTTAGGGCTGATGCCCCCAATCATGGAGACTCAAATGGAAAAGAATGTTGAGAATCAAATGGATGCATAGGGGATTGTAGGGATTATTTCCGAGATTCTCTTTGTATAGCGATAGTATCAGGTACCTCCAATCGACTCCAACAAATGGCTAGGGTGGACCCCAAAATAGACCTCAATATTTTACAATCCTTATTGTGGGACCCCCCAAGAAAGGACCCCGACTTCTGGGCAACCCCCGAAATGATATGGGCTTCTACAGTACACCCCAACAGGTGGAAACTTCAGGTCCCTGGGCTTGTGGTTTAGAGTTTAGGGTTTAAGGTTTTAGGTTTTGGGGTTCCACGATTGTTAGGTGACAGAAGATGGCAAACCCTAAACCCTAAACCCCATAAATGATGAGCTCAGAGGCTTGGAGGGGGGAGGCCTTAAACACATTAGCTCTTTTCTCTGTAGTCCCCTCAGGGATGTTTTACATTATAGTATAGCCCTAAGGAACTATCAAACATCTGTCCTTTATAGGTCCTTAGTCACGGATTAACTGCCTTTAGGCTGGTACACCAAGGCCGAAAAGGATGCAAGAAAGGGGGGCATTATGACCTTGCGGTTTTCTGCTTTGTGAGCTGGTATAGAAAGCCTTAGAGCGCTGAGCTTAAGGTTTAAGGTTCAGAGTTTAGGGCCTAGGGACTTTAGGAGGGACCCCTAATAGGGACCTTTATTCCCATTGCCATATATAAGCCTTACATAGGCATTATATAACCCCTCTATCCCTAGGTACTCCCTAAATTCACCCCCGGTTTAGGGTTTAGGGTTACTATCCAGAAGCCCACAACGAGGCCCAACAGTGTCAGACACCATGTTGAACAGCACACATGAAGGGCCAAATGATGACTAGCACGCAGCCTCAAACGGCAGTGTCCCTGTGAGATTTCGGGCAGGATTCTTGAAATTATATAAATTATATATATATATGCATACATATACATATGTATATATATAGATATATATATGAACATGTCTACATCTATGTATATGCAGTAGTTTCAGCTTTCTTTCCATTATTCCGACAGAACCTCTATATACCTTTCAACCCCGTCAAAAGTTTGAGCTTTGTATCATTGTTTCAGCTTAGGGTTTCAAACTTCGACGCTAACAACCCTAAGTCCGCATGGATCTCAACCCTGCCGCCCAAGCACTATAAGCCTTGATCCTCCAAACCCTCAGCCTATAAGCCAAAGCTCAACGCAGAGCAGGCACCCCAAACCCTAAACCCTCATTCAAAAGCACACATACCCCTCATGGATGGACAGTGGGGGAGCGCGTCCCCGAAATGTCGTGGCGGCGAACAAGGCCATAGCCAGGGCCCGCGCATGGAGACGTGTTGTGCATCTGCGGCTGCCCCAGCTGGGAGAAGAGTGGGCACTTGGAGGGTCATGGGGACTTAGTACGTAGGTTGATAAGGGGATAACTAGGGTTATTACATGGCTTATAGGGGTTATTCACCTGCTTACTAAGTTCCAATGACCCTCCAAGTAGTTCAAGGAGGCTTCAAACTCCAAGGCTTAGGGCAGGGGCGTAGGTTAGAATATTGGGGTCTAGGGCTGCAGCCCCAGCAGAAGGCAGGTTTGGAGTAGTTTTACAGAGTCTAGGGTCCGAGGCCTCCCAGTAAGCTATGTTGCTGACTGTTGCCTGTCAACCTGCGCCATTCTTGTGCAACATGTATGGGGGTTTCCCAAAAATATGGTTACCTTTTCGAGATCCCTATAATAAGGACCATAATAGTAGTATGGGATCTCGTATGGGATCTACATTGGGGTCCCCCTATTTAGGGAAACTACCGTATGCTGCAGTATAGATAAGAAGTCGCATTCGGGTTGAAGGTGCAAGTTCCTCCATTGCAGGGACCGTGGCAGTCACGGACGGGCTGATAGAAAAGGGGCTCGGGTAGGAAACTGGGGCAAGCGATTGCCATTCAGCATAGCCTCAGCAGATTCAACCAAAAGGTCCCATGTCTGTCAGATTCATAAGAAAGTTCAGTTCGCCAGGTAGATGAGAAGTACAAATGCAGCGTGTTTGAGGTGCTAGAAGCCGACGCAGCAAGTGGCGACCCGGAATCCCACGTTCTTTTTTGGTGCGTCATCCTTGCAAGTCACACTTGACACATGTTTCTGTCTCGAAGCTGGGGTCTCCTTCATGTCGCCACACCCATAACAGTCTCTCTTGGCTGACCCCCCCTTGGGCCCACATGCGCAAGAACACTCACACGGTGCAGCTCCAGGCATGGTCTGACAGTGGGTGGCAGGAATAATTGATCTCCCCAATAAGGGTTTAAGGGTTTAGGGTTTACGATTTTGGGCCTGCGGACAGTTGTCGACAAAGAGCCCATCATGTGTGACAACTTCCGATACATCTTTCCCAAACAGCAGAGCCCATGCAATAAGGACAGGCATTTATCAAGCAAAGGTAGCCTTTGCCAACTCAAAACCTTCAGCCTTGACCACTCAGCCCTACCGGGACCCTCCAATGTAGTACCTTTTGGTAGTCCTAATCTGAGTCCTAACCCGAAAACCATACCAAACCCAAAAAGGAACTACATTGGAGGGTCTAGGTAAGCCCTCAACCGCAAACCGCAAGGCAATGCGAGGTTCTGTTCTTACACGGGTTCAGGGTATAGGGCATATTCCTTGCGTGACTGAAGTAGCTATAGGGTGCCTTGAATACTTTAGGGTTTAGGGTTTAGGGTTTCACAATGATTTAACATGGGTAATTCTGAATTTAGGCCCCTGGATTACGGGTCTGCTTGTAGCTCCTCTCCAGCTTGCTAAGGCTTTGCCAGTTCGAAATCCTCCTTCTGAAGAAGGTGGGCCACTTCGGTTTTGTTTAAGGTTGCTGGTTGGGAAACCCTAGACCTTAAACCCTCGACCGGCCTAAACCCTAGACCCCAAACCCTCTTGAAGATCAGACCACTTCGTGGAAAGGTGCAAGGCCACAGTTCGGGCAGTGTACTTAAAATCCACCAGATTACTGGAAAATAAAATGACAAACCCTAAGCCCTAAACTGAGTGGGAAATGACATGGAAACTGTGGTTTGGAGCTGTCATTAGAGAAGCCCAAGGTAGAATTAATAACGGACAATCACATGGGGAGTCAAATGGAACATGAAATGAAAGCTGGGGAACTAAACTCCTTAAAGGGGTTACATAGGGAATTATATAGGGGAGCATTATAGCGGCTATTAGGGGGGATACTAGGAGTTTAGACTATGGCTCATATGCAGGGATTGAGGGCTTTGTAAATTTTTATCGGGGCCATTGTCGTCAGGCAATTGCTCCGGTGGGGACGCATTCCTAGATTCAGAGCTCTGCACCTCTCTGTTTTCAGGTCTTCGTCTTATTTCATGAACAGGATGTCCTCCACCCGCAGTAGTTTTCCTCCAGCTTGAGAACAGAACCTGGGTTTAGGGTTAAGGTGCGGGAATTCCTCCATCAACAGTACTTGAGTAGTATTTTATTCGGGGGTACTATGGTACCCAATATAGAGCATAGTCTTTCAATATATTCTTACTAGGTTCAACCACTTCAGGGTTTAGGATCTAGTTTAGGGACCTAAGGGCTGGATTCCTTAGGAATTATTTTTCATGTCCCCATTATTAGGGCTTAGGGTTCAGGTTACCAAGTCCCCCTGACCCTCCAAGCAGGACACAATCAGTTACAACTCTGCCATTGGGGGATGTCGTGCGGCGTGGCGCCGGGCAGCCCGTCTGCCTCGGCCTCAGTTGACACATGTGAGCTGTAGTCTAGAATTTTGAAGGGGGGTTATATAGAGGATTACATAGGGAGTATTATCGTGTTTTTTAGGGGGATAAAAGGAGTTGGGACTGGTACCATGATATTGATATGTAGTAGACTATGGCTTATGTGAACGGAGAACTCAACTACAGTTGCCAACTTAGTACCTCAACAGAGCTACTTGAAACCTCAATAGCGGGCCCTCGAAGGATAATTACTGTTGCTCAAAATTGGCGCTATATGAGCTCTGGACGCAAGCTATAGTATATTGCGCCTTAAGGTCCCCCCTAAACCATATTTACATCCCCCCATAACCTAACTTTAGCCCGTAGCTCATATAGGCTACGGTCAGTATTAGCCTAATTAAGCGACCCTTAACAGTGGACATAGAGGCACGCACCTCTTGTAGTCTCCAGTCCTTCATCAGAAGCCCATGTCCAATCCCTCAACCCTAAACCCCCTAAACCCTCAACCCTAAACCCTCAACCCTAAACCCTAAACCCTAAACCCCTAAACCCTAAACCCCTAGTCCCTCAACCCTAAGCCCGTGGTGGGATGGTTGCCTCCAGAGCAAATGAATTCCTGCCAAAAAGTCTCGACTTACTGGCGCCTAGTAGGGAACAAAGGAATATATCACATAGGGAGTAGGGTTTAGGGTTAGAAGGGATTATTGCCTTATTCCCTATTTTCCCGCAACTAATCGCTGTTACACAAGTCCAAGTCCAATACTCTAGCGGCATTCCCCAACATTGCATCCTCCCAAAAATTTCGTTCCAAACCCAAAACCCAAAACTTCTAATTGAAGTGATCAGTTTGAGTATCTGATTATGATCAGGGTTATTCTCTATGCCTTAGGTGGACCCCCCCACCCTGTAATAGTGATATAGTAGGCATATTAGAGGACCCGAATATAATCCTTGCTATCCTGTATAGTCACCATTCCAGGGTCAGGGGTCCACCCAACCTATACCCGCCTCTACTTTTTGGTTTGCCGGCAGTTGTAAGTGCGTTTGCAAGTAGGATAGTGATGCTTCAAAAACACTCTGGGTACTTGTGACGCACGACCCTAAGCCCGGTAACCGTAAAACTTCAAATGAGCTATATTCTAAACTCCTTGAAGGGGATTATATGGGGGAGTATTATAGAGGTTATTAGGGGGGATACTAGGAGTTTATGCGGTAGCTCAAATACTCCCTTATGCAGGTTACACCATGCAGTCGGCCTAAATCTGGCCGACAGCATCTCTTACAGCGCCCGTACCTGAGTTTTCCAGATGTCGGTTTTGGGATTTACTGGTGTTTAGAGTTTCGGGTTTAGGGTTTAGGATTTGGGATTTAAGGGTTTAGGGTTTCAAAGAGATTGGCGTGTAAACCCTAAACCCACAACCCTGAACCATGTGCTGTCGTGGAGGACTTTGGGGCTGGGGGGCCTTTTTTACGATTATCCCCGAGGTGTGAATGGGGTCCTCCGAGGACTGCCGCCCGGGAGATATAGCGGATTCACAAGAACTACGTTTGGTAAGTATGGTAGTAGAAATTATACATGAAGCATTTATAACAGTACTAGTGGTTGTCAATGACAGCAATAGTAATTTAGTCATAAAAAGAGGAATAGTAATAGGAATAGTAAAATTGATAATCATCGTAAGTCGTACTAAGTTCTGGTAGAGAAGTGAGAGCTTTCAGATTTGCTTGGCTAGGCGTTCTGTCAGGCTCCAGAAACCACGCGCGCAGAAAGGACTCCGTCCTACAAGGGCTACATAGGGTTATAAAGGGGGTCTGTACGGGCATATAGGGATTAGATTATATCAGCTATAGTTAAACTCCTAGTAACCCCCTTAATCAAACCAAACAGGTCCCCAATATAACTCCCTATACAACCCCCCGTTAAGGAGTTGAGACTTTAAACCCTAAACCCTATATAACCCGCTTTAAGGAGTTTAGACCCGAAACCCTATGTAACCCTCTAGAAGGAGTTTAGACTGTAGCTCATTTGGCGTTATAAAGGATCCTTCCCAACAACGGTTTCTGCACTAATATGCGAGCACGGGTATAGCTTCTGGGCTGCTGCAAAGCTGCCCGTGATGGATTGTTGACTTGACCCCTAGGGTTTAGGAACAAGGGTTTAGGGTGTAGGATTTAGGGATTAGAGCTTAGGGTTTAGGATTTAGGACTTATTATGGGTTCAACTAGTACCCCCCTCTTTACTACCCCCCTAGGTTCCCCCATTAATTAAGGTTATTTAGGGATAATTAGGCTTAATTAAGGCTAATTTAGGCGGAACCTAGGGGGGGTAGTATAGAGGGGGGTACTAGTTGAACCCATGAATTTAGGGTTCAGGGAAGTGGCCTTGGTTCAGGACGAAGCCCCAAATCATGGCTTTGGCATCCTCACCTTACCCTCCATCAGTTTCGGGCGGTGGGGCATAACCCAGCAACGAACATCAGCCGCTACCCTCAAAACCCCACGCCCTCAACTTGAATCTCTCCATCCTACTCTATCAGCCCTAATCAATCCCTTAACCCTGAATCCCAAACCCTAAGCCCTAAACCCTAAACCTTAAACCCTAAGCCCTAAACCCCTAAACCTTAAGTTCTCAACCTAATGCCTTTAACAGTACTCCCTCAGGCCTCATCCTAAAGCCACTCAGGAGCCGACATCTCTGGTTTACGGGGTCTCAGGGTTTAGGGTTTAGGGTGTAGAGGTTAGGGTTTAGGGTTTAGGGCGTAGGGTTTAGGTTTAGAGTCTAGGGCTTAGGGACCTCAATCCCATGACCCAGCCACGCAAAGCGGAACTCCAACTCGATCCGTGTCCCCTTTTTTCTTGTAGTCGCGTTAGGCATTTCTTTTCACTTCTTTGACAGTAGAACTCTCAAGAAAATTTAAGCATCATGTATTCATTAAAGGTCTGGGAGCCCTAAACCCTGAAAAGCTTGAATCCTAAACTTCACCCTCAATCCCAACCCTAAAACTTAAACCCCAAACACGCTAAACATCCTAAACCCTAAACCCCTTGAACCTGAAGCCAAACCCTAAGTTTCCTCCTTGGGACTTAGCTTGGACCTTAGACCCTTAACCCTTTGGGATTCCCTTGTACTCCTAGTATAGGTACCTAAAGGCTTAACCCTTAGTAGGGGTACTAAGTGCCACGTAGTTTCGTATCCCCCTCAACCCTAAACCCTAAGTGCATCTCTTAGGCTGCCATCTCTTCCTTGCCTTCCTGGAGGGCCGCACTCTCCCTTGTCTCAGATGCTCTTCAGGACCTTGGAGGAAGATTCAGGGCTTTAGGGCTTTAGGGTTAAGAGTCTAGAAGGTTTAGGGTTTAGGGCCTAGAAGGTTTAGGATTTTGGATTCAAGGTTTGGGGGTGAGTTTGGCATGGTAGTGGAGTGTTGGCAGAACATGGCCTCAAGACTCCCCACGCCAATTTCAAGACAACCGCCTTACGTTGAATCACTCTTCTAGAGTTCCAACTTAGTGTCCCAATGCAATCAAGCTCACATCCCTTCCCCATACTAAAAATGAACCCTAAACCCTAAACCCCTAAACCCAAAACCACTTTAGACTTTCCTAAACCTCGGAGCTGAAGCCAACAAATTTCAATACGGTGACCAATAGTCCCTGATCCCCCTGACCCTCTTCCCTGAATACTGCTAACCATTCGCATCCTCAAGCCCAAGCCCCAAACATCCAGCCCCCAAAAAAAGGGGTTTAGGGGTTTTAGGGTTTAGCGTTCAGGGTTTAGGGTGCAGGCCCCCGGACACCCTCAACCCAATCAATATAGAGGTTTCCAAAAAAGGTGGGCTCCCTCTTCTCGACCCCAGACTATAATTATCCTCATTACCGCAAAAGCAGGACTTGTTTTTTTGGAAGCCCCATATGCCCTTATCTCTACATGGCCCCAAAAACTAAACCTTAAACGTAGCAGCTTCCTGTTAATTTACCATATTCTTTTCCGTTTGATTCTCCACATGATTCAATTCCCAAGCCTTAAGCCCTATATAATCCCTATACAGCCCTATATAACCTAAACCCTAAACCCCAAACCCTGAACCCAAAACCCCTAAACCCATATAACCAGGGCAGAATCCCCGGTGCGCAGCTGACTTCTGTCATCAATGCAGCTGCTGCGCTCAGCAGTCATCTCCGGACTGCTAGCGGGGTCTGGTTCGACCATCCAGCCACTGGATGTTTTAGACTTTACTTGCAGGGTCAGGGGGACTTTAAAAGTTTGTAACAATGGGCACAAAAATTGGTGGCTTTTATGGTTAGGGCGGTTATTAGCCTACTAAATCCACCTGACCCGCTAAGTAGGGGGTCCGGGTACTGCGTGGATCCGGCAGCCAGCGTAACCAGTGTTTGGGTTTCAGGTTGTGATTCTTGGGGCAGCAGGGAACGGGGTAGGCATAGGAAGTTAAGGGTTTGACAGTTTGATGATTTTTTGGGGGGTTGAGGGCTTGGGGGCTAGGGGTTCAGGGTTTGGGGGCGTAGGTTTTTTTCCCTTTGTCCCAGTTTGGAGGCCCTAAACCCTAAACGGTTTAGTGGGTTTGGAGTCAGGCTTCCTAACAACCCTGCACCCGTTAAACCCAACAAAGATCTACAGCCCTGAAGGGTTTAGGGTTTCAGAGAGGACTGGGGTTTAGGGTTTAAAGCTTAGGGTTTTGAATTCTGATCCCAAGTCCTAAACCCTCCCAGATCCTAGACTTAGGCCAGGACCCTTGCAGCAACAGTACCACCATGGGATATAATAAGCGCTCCCTAAGATCCCTCTAAGGACAGTGGCTGCTGGGGAACCCCTCCAACCCATATCGTAATCGTAACCCCAGTTATCCCCACTATGAACCAACTTACTAAGTCCCCCTGACCTTCCAAGTAGCCCCTAACGCTAAATCCCACTAAGCCCTGAACCCAAAACCCTAAACCCATTATAGCAATTACCATTTTCTTTTCCATTCCCTCATTGCCAGCTAAATTGCCCAAGGTCAGGTGGAGGACGTCGATTGCTTTGCTGAGGAGGGTGTTTTATCAAAACGTTTTGGTTTAGGGTTTGGGGTTTAAGGCTTTTGTTGACGACACTGTGGGATCCTGCAGTACCCCAGCTTTTACATTTAAGAAAGAAGAAGTATAGGATCCCATGATGAAACCCTAAAGGGCCCTAAGTAGTTATATCATGGGGACCATAGCAGGCCCGTATACTAAGGTCTTTCGGTCCTTTCCGGGGTCAACCACAATCATGTGTTGAGGATAATGCAACGCTGACTTCAGTTTTTCCGGATCTGGGTTGGCCCGTCGGACTTCTAAAAATTAACGGGCCTGGTTTGTGTTGTTTGTGTTCCCTAAACCCAAGTCCTAAACCTTTAGCCCTCATAACTTGCAATTGGACATCTGCCCAGGACTGCCGAAACGGTGAAAGTGGAACTGGACCTTGCCAGTCACAACATTAAGTTGGGCTCACAAGCCAAAGCTGCAGATTGGAGGGACGTGTGCCTAAGTCTCCTTCGAATACGGTGGATACTAAAAATCCTGCCTGACGCTCAGTACCCTACAATTTGGGAATACTGGATTTATAGTATACTAAGGTCATGCAGGATTTATTTCAGTATCAACAATGTTTTGCCGTCTGTCTTGTCTTAGGAAGTTCTACAGCTTTAGAACTGACTATGTTTTTGAATAGTCTTGGGGAGCACTGAAGGTACGTTTCTTTCGCAGACATGGCGCAACGCGCGGTTGCTCCAGACAGCATTTCCTGCAGCGCAGCGTTCCAAGTCCTGCCTTGGGCAGCGGCATCTTTCGTTCCTTACTGGTCCTTAAGGGGGGGTGGGGAGTGAATAGACGTATGCCAGTATAGGGGTATATATTGGGGTTATATAGGGATTAGTATAAGGGATCCACTCCCTCGCTTTCCCTTAATTAAGCGCACCAGTAAGGTTCTGGCGCGCCTGCAGACTGCAGGATTGCGAGCATCGGAGTCGGTTTTCAAGGCCTTAGCAGATGCCACGGAACCAGATGGAATGTGGCAATTTCAGCTGCAAGTGCTCAGCAGGAGGTCACAACAGGCCGGATTTGCGAAGCTTGGGCAAGATGGCAAGATTCCTCAGGAAAGTCTCGCAGTAGGCAGCGCGATCAGCACGCCATCTTATTTGCTCCGAAGTGTGTGCGCGGCGCGGGATCACCTGATCACAAGACACAGGCTCATTGAACCGGCAAGCATTCTGCGCAAAACACAAACCTGCACAGCGAGATTTGAGGGTTACCCTAAATAAGGGGACCCCAATATAGACCCCAATATACCATAGTCCTTATGATGGGGACCCCAAAGAGGTACCCCTAATTTTGGGAAACCCCCATTTCCACCCTCTCCACTAGCAGCAGCAGCAGCAGCAGCAGGAGCAGCAGCAGCAGCAGCAGCAGCAGTAGATATGGCCGATACTTGAGTTGGGCAGGCGTAAGTTCCTGGCATTTCGGGCATAATTTGCCCGCAGCCCTGCTTTGGCCGTGCTTGCCGCGTTTCGGTCAAGAACTTTCACGCTTGGAGCGCAATAATCAACAGGTGCAAGGACAAAATAGATTGAACCCCTATCTCGAATAAGCTTGCCTAGATCCCTTTGCGTGGCATTTGGCTTTTATGATCGGGACGCTTTTTCTTCAGTCAAATAGCTTTTTCTAGGTCTGAATGCATTCGGGCTGAAATACTGGCTTGTGCATGGACCCAGGTTTATCTCTACATAACGCTGCTGCCGCGAAGCTGAGCCACCATGTACTGCACCAATTGTTTGGCCTATTCTGCACGACCATTGTACGCGTAGCTTCCAAAGCCACAGTATGGGACCACTGCACAGGGCACCCAAAAGTTAAAGTGTCGGCCGTTTTGGTTGTGGATCGTAAATTCTGCGCGAAGTGGCCTCAGGCGTGCGAAGCCGTGGGCCAAAATGCACCTCGTCAGAGCTGGCACGCAGAGAACGCATGAACACCGGGTTTTAATGGCTACAGGTACACTCCTAAACAGGCAGGGTCCGACACACCCGACTCGTTGGGAACTAGTGTTAAGGCGCCCAGTGTGGCTGACCGGGGCGAAGCGAATTTTCGCGCAAATGAACAACGCAGCGCGATGCCTTGCATCGCAACTGTTGTTTCAGAGCATGCCCGTGCTGCAGCACGCTCCGACAGCCTGGCAGGCTTCATAGCGCAGATTGGCAGGCTACCCTGCTACGAACTGATTTTCTCCGACGAGAGATTCTTTGTTTGACGATTCGGCGGTGCCAAGGATCGGCATGCAAAACCCAAAACATGCCTCGGCGACGCTGGCTGTGCACGCGTTTCAGGCGAAGCCACTGTATTTTTGCATGTTTCATCGTGTTGCTGTCTGTCGCCCTACTGTAGTTGTAGTTCTACGTGTGAGTTGTTCCAGAATGTTTCGCCCTATACGGCCTGTAAGTACATAGTATTCAATGTTGACCGACCTTGCCGGAACAATTTCCAGCGCGTCATTAACGGTGACTTGTTGAGCAATCACCGATAGCAACACCTCCGCCTGCAGGAAAAACCACGCCCAGCCTGAGAGGGCAGTCTTTTCTTCGGTGACGACATTGCCGGTGTCATGCGGCAGACGAGCCTTGCGTGTCTGAAATCCCGTTGCGTGTCTGAAATCCCGCAACAAACGCTGGACACATTTTACAGAACTGTGAACAGCCAGTGGCCCATGGCAGTGGAAGGATCAGCTGCCTCTGGACATGACGTTTTCTTCCTCTATGTCACGAGAAGCCTGGGGACAACTATCGCCGATCGCCCGTTCACAACACAAGCCGTCTTCTGCTAAGGCGGCGCCGCAATTGTGGCAGTTGCTTAATTTCGTATTGATTCTGCTTTCACAAAAACAGTACCCGGCCTCCGCGGCACAAATCCTTGGCCAAACCGCAAACAGCAAACATATACGCCCAGCCTCAGCACAACAAAATGATTTGCTTTCAAAGCAGTTTGTAGATTCCCCACCTGATTGCAAGTAAATTAGGTTCGCGCGTCTCACCTGCATCACCCCAACTCCCCCTGCTGCCGCAACACCCGCAGCAACGACAAAACAAAAACGTGTTCACAACAAGACCAGTCTTCACCTGCAACAGCAACAAAAGCGTGTTCGGCCTTTGCAGCGACAACCGCCCCCACCCTAAGGCTTTTCGGAAAAAAAGGTCATCAGACTGTGAAGGAGTGGGTGAGTACGTCTAAAAACATCATAAGCAGACTCCCCGCACCTCCACGACAAACAGTAACAAAGCTGAGATCAAACACGCGATGACCGACCGCATATTCGGAAAAGGCAGCTGGCAGGCGGGCCGCAGAGCAGAGCAGCGAGCGTTCTGGCTTGTGCCCGGAGCCAGCCCTGGCCAACAAATTGCGCCTGCAATGGCTTTCTTGTGCAAACGATTCATGATTCTTTCTTGCACTGATCGCGTGCTGATTGCCAGGCAGGCGTCAACCCAAACGAATGCCTTTTCGCCCAGTGCCTGCACTGCCTGCGCTGTGGTACTCAGGGCTTTCACACCGACTTTTCTGAGCCGTGTGCAAAAAAAAATGAAGATGCAAAAAACACGCACGTACACCATGGCCGGGGACACCGTGGCTCTGCATTTATGTTCTTTATCCGTGGTTTGTTTGGCTTGAGTTTGGAGCACAACCATGAGCATAGGCAAATGCCACTATTACAAGTGGCCGATATGATGGATATATAGGCAATTGCAGCTGGGAAATTCAACCAACATTTTCACTTGCAGGCAGTTCCGGGTTGGTCGTTGTTAACAAGAATTCGTGAGCAGGCGCGTGGCTCGTTCCCTTGCATCCCACAGTGCATGCAATTCATATGCACAAGCTGCCCGCGTGCGCGGCTACCATGTTTGATCTTGATGTTGTGCTACATTTTCACTCTGACCGTGACCCACGGTCGTTCACAGACCTGTCTCTCTGATGTTGTGCAACTTGATTATGACGGGGTACCATACGTTCTGCTGTTCCAGGACGCGTTCATTGGTAGCGTGTTTCTGTATTGCCCTTGGCTATCTTTGGACTCGAGTGCTGTGAGTCTGGTAAGGAACTCGCAGTTGCTTCTGCGTGCATTCGCCATGTTTGCTCTCGCACCCCTGCAGAGCCGCAATGGTGCAATTTGTTATGGGAACTTGCCTCTCCTTGCCTTTCCGTTTAGAAAGGCTGTTGACATGTCCAGTTGGCCCGATGGGACCTAAACATGTTGGCCGGAAGCAAGGAACACTGGGTTGATGCTGTCTCTTAAAACGTCTCAGTTTTTCCCTTCCTGTATGGCAATTTTCCCTGACCTGTTCAAATGCGTTCTGGCTCCACGGTCGCGAGCGGTAGACAAAAGCAGCTGTTGTAGCCGCTGTTGCCGGGCCAACGAGCAGGTCGCCACAGGAAGCGCCGCATGTGCCCGCATGGCTGCGCGCGCCGCAATGGCGGTCCGAATGAGGAGTTTCGGGTTGTCTTCCTGCGACGGCTGCTACGCGCGCTGCCGCTGACTCCGCGTCTGTGCGCGCGTGGCGGAGTTCGGGATGCGTTCGGGGATCGGGTCCCCGCGCACCGAGCGGGCAGCAGCCCGCATCTGCTGCGAGGCTGGCGCCCGCGTCGCCACCAGTGTCGCCCTCCGAGACTTGATCCTGGACGTCCCAGCCATTGTTGGTCGCAGAATCAAGGTAGTCGCCAGTGGTTTGCCGTTGTGGCATCGAACGTAGGTTGCAGTGGACACTGCACTCGTTGGCCACCTGCAACGCATCGGGCCACGTAAGCCATGCGCTGACGCCAGGCCCGGGTTGTCGTTGTTAAGGGACGGTTTAATGGAGGATTGTTGGTGCAGCTCCGGCGGCTCGCGAGGGTTCGTGCTCAAACGCAAGCTGCGTGCAGCTTCCGGCCGCTCACGGGCCAGGCGGTGGACCGCCCTTGCGGCGCTCGCAGCCATGCGGGCACCCGCGCAAACGCTGCTGGAATTGAGAGCCCAAACGGCCGACGCCAGCGATGGGGCTGACGACCCCATTAGCGACCTGCCCGTCGAGCCGGGGTGAGCCGACCTGGACTTCAGATCAAGCAGGCGCAAAAAGGCAATTGTACAGGTTCGCAGCCTTGGCAAAATGTCCTTCCGCAAACGGGACAGCCGAGTTGAAATGTGGCATCATTTTCCCGCACGCCTCGCTGAAATTGTGAGGTATGAAGCCAGAACAGGTGCACCGAAGGTAACCAACACGAAGAGCATCGAATCAAACATTGCATTGCGAAACATGGAACGTTACCAAATGAAAACATCAGCGCAGTGAGGGCATCGCAGGCAGCATGCGTGACGTTCTCAGGCACGCGGATGTTCACAAATATTTGGGTCGACAAATAAGTGGCCGTCTCAACGACATGTCACTGAGCTGCGCCACAGGATTCGTGTGGCATGGTACAAATTTCAACGGCACCGCAAAGTCCCCACCAACAAGCATGTATCCATCAAACTTCGCTTGAAGCTGTTTGATGCAGTCGTGACTCCCACAATTCTATATGGCTTGCGCACGCTCCCGTTAACCCACTTTCAGCTTCAAAAGTTGCATGCGCTGCAGGGACGGATGCTCAGATCAATCGTTGGTTGGGTCCGTGTGGGAGACGAGCCATGGCGCATGACCATGCACCGGATGAAGCTGCGGGTGAATGCGACCCTCGCGCTCCACCTTTTGGATCTTTGGACCAGACGACTAGCTCTTCGGCAACATAGCTTTGCCTCCCAGGTCGTTGAAACTTGTGGTTGGGCAATGCGACTTTGTGGATGGCAACCGGAAATTTCACTGTGCAACCTACTCGCCGTCCGGGTCGTCCCCTGACGCGATGGGATGATGGACTCCGCTCATTTTGTAAACGACATTTTCCCAACGTACCCTGCTGGACCCAAGTAGCATCTTGTACAAAATGGAAACACAAAGCCCTGAGTTTGTCGGTGAATTTCTGACGCTGTAGCGCAAGGTTGTGTGTTGCAATTGATGCCATGTTCCTCATGTCCTCAGAGGACCGTAGTCTTGGTAATGTTTTTTCACTTGGACTCGAACGGGCGAGAACGAAAGCTAAAGCGAAAGCCTCACCCAATTTGAAGCCGCATGTCTGGGATTTTTTTTGAAATTTCCTCCCTATGTTTGAGTCATCTGCAAAAATGTGAAAAATCTGTACGAGCTTTGGCCAAATCATGCCAATTCCCGTTGTTGATGGCAGCTATGCAACTGAGCCAGCGGCTTTCCCAGCCCCGTTTTTTGCGCAATGCTGGCCTCCCAGTTCGGCCTACGTGCTGCCTCGAGTCCTGACAAACCCCCCGGTTAACTTTGAGCCCCAGCCAGCCCATGCCGTCATTTTTCGCGTCCAAGGCATCCCTCCCGAACAGGCTGCTGCCACGGTCTGCCGTTCGGTGAACCAGCGTGGCAGCTTGCAGGAACTTTGCCCGCGCGCGCTCGGCAGCCTCGGGCGTCCGTGCGCTAAGCGCACAGCCCGTGAGGAGCTACCCGCCACACAGCGAGCCAAGCGAGGGAGCATGCCTAGCCGAATTACCCAGTATCCCTCGCAGCCTTTTGGTTGTCCTCACAGGCATGCCAGCTTGGTTACATTTGGCAAGGCCAACTGCGTAGATGGCGCAGGTCGGCAAGGCCGAACGCAAAGTGCAGCAGGTGACGAGAGGGGCCGGAGCTGCGACAATTCGCGAAAACCACCCAGGAAACACCCAGGAAACAACAAACGCGCCATTTGCGTCACGCAACCGACTAGCAAATCAAGTCCCGTAGTTTTGCATGGCATAAGGCAGCCCGATTAACAAATTGGATTACACCTGACCACGCGATGTCGAAACATTACGATGGGCGGGTGTTCATGTGAAACAATACAAGGAAAACCAATCTCATATCTGCGTCCAATCATCATGACCAACCCACCGACAAAATGAACGCAATTTGGATCAATTTGGCATCCCGGGACGCCTGAGCCCAACAACGTCGAAGCCCAAGATATGTTTCACGCCACCTGGCATCATGTCTCGCGTTGCAGGAACAGTTGCACAACACGCATCGCTGGCAAAAACATCAAAAAGGCCGTTCGACAGGCACTTGCTGTCCAAATACAAAGGGGCACCAACATCAACAGTCGTCAAAATCTTGGTCTTCAAAGGGCTTAAATGCAGTCCGATCTTGTTCAACTCTTCCACTAGCGCGTTCATCATAAAAAAATGTAATTCGTCTGCAGTCTTGGCATATACAACGATGTCATCCGCATATCTCACATTTGTCAGTCTCTGTGGGACACCGACATGCAAGCCTTGTGTGGACAATTTGGCTTTCCAGCTCCGAAATGCATGTTCCAAGCCTGCGTTGATCAAAGTCGGACTTAATACGTCGCCTTGTTTGACACCACGTTGAATTGCAAATCGAGGGCCGTCTTTGAGATGTCCATTCTGGGATCGGTACAAACAAGACAGTAAATGAATGTAAGCCGGCGGGATTTCTTGATGACAAAGTGCGGCAAACAAAGAATCAAACTCAATTCTGTCAAGAGCATTCAAGGCACTTGCCTACTATGGAGTCCAGGGTCGCAAACGCGTGGTCCACACCAAGGTTTCGTCGAAATCCAACTTGGTCATAACATTGGTTTGCATCCAACAAAGGGGCTATGCGGGTGTGAATCAATTTGGCAAATATATTTTTGTTTTAAACACGCCTTTTTCCGGCTGCAGGAGTGTCCCTTGGTCAGCCCACGGCTAGGCAGCCGTTGTGGCTAGCCGCTGC
>CAJNIZ010043780.1:42408-54138 GCA_905231905.1 Symbiodinium pilosum
TGCTGCGCGCCGCTGCGGCCCGGTCTGCCTATTCGCGGGGTCGGGCTGCAATCGGCAGAAGCACTGCCAGACGGCATGGGCGGCGGCGCGGTGACTGCGATGTGCCGTCCGCGGCCACGCCCTCGCCCGCCTCTGCGGCCACGTCCCCTAGCAGCGGCCGCGTTTGGCGCAGCCCGGGCAGCAATGTTGGCAATGACCTGCTCCGCGCCAGGCCCCGTGAAATCTTGTGTGGACGGCATCTCCCCCTTGTCCATTTGCATGGAAGAAATGGGGCAATGAAATGTTGCCTCCATTCTTCCCAGCTCGCAAAACTCCTCCCACGATGATTTCATGAGAATAACTAGCCATCAACAGTTTGGAAGCGTGATTGATAAGAATGGTTTATAGGTGGCACAACCCATCGGCGGCAGAACGTGGTACCGTGTGATTTTGACACTTTGGCACGGGTGTGGGATCACATCTGGTGCGAAGCGAATCCATTTCGCGGACCTTTCTGTCTGCATAACGAGTTGTAGACGTTTGGGCCGGTCAGGACTAGGTTGTCCCGGGTTGTTTGGCGGAATGGGATGCTGTGCCCGCAACGAACGAGCTGGACCGCGAAGGCGAAAACGCAAAGGATCTGCAGGTTGCTGGTGCCTGCTACTCTACTATTTTTGGTTTTGGGAACCGATCGTCCCAGGTGTCGGTGCGCCGTGCCTGTGAGTCTGTATGTGGCAAAATGCTTGCAAGCAGGCCACAAATCCGGAGATCTGATGCAGCCACGTCCCGCCGTACCAGGGACGTGCAGAAGTGGGGGGGCAAAAACAAGCATCGCACAAATCTTGTTCTCCGCACTCTGGTCAGCCGGAGTTCCGGCCGGTGCCCAGCTAACGCACCGTCCGTGTGCAAAAAGCAAGCCGGCGCGGCGCACGGCAGGATACAAATCAGATCGGCGCAGGATCCTGGTTTTTGCAAGCGTCTTGATTCACTAGCTTGAAACGCAGTTTTGTGGACCAGACAATTTTCGCAGCAAAACATGGTTTACCCGGCACGGACAAATCCCACAATGCATTCAGATTTGTTGGAACGTATCGAACTTGCACCGCCCAGATTTTGTTGGCCTTTTAATTCGTGATCGATTCAGCGCCACAGTGCCCACGCCTGATGTGTTCAGATGCACAGCTTGTATGTGCAGGCAGGTGGTTCGTGGATGACTCGGCAGCAAAATGGTGTGCTGAATAACTGTGCCGCCGCAACCCAATGGGCCGAGGTGGGCCCTGCATACGCAAACATTGACATGAATGCAGAACATGTTTGCAATGAGCAGCACTCATTCGTTCGCAACATTCCTGGAGGCCGTTCAGGTTCTTGACAGCATGATGCCAATGGTTACTGAACTCAGTTTCCTCGCCGCCATTAACGCAGTTGCGCGGCAGAAGGAAACGGCAATTGCGCACCAGTTGTTGCATCTTGGTATGCATTTCGTGGGTGGGTGACGGAGCATGCTCGGTCGGTGTGCTGCTGCTTTCATGGTGCGCAGACAATTTCGGAATTTCGTGTTGACACGAGATGTCAGGTGCCAAATGCAATGTTTGTCGGTGCAGAGAACCGCCCAGACATTCACGGCAGCCATGGATGCAGCTAATGATGGATGGGGGCGCAATGTTCATTCCGAGGCTAGGTCCAAAAACGGGTGCTGGTGCCGTGTTGGGTGATTTGTAGATGCTCGTGGCCTCTTGCCAGACGATTTTCAGGTTGGTTGGCCGTGGACGCTTGACGTGCTGGACACTTTGGTGTCTTCCAAGATCAAGGCCGATGAGGTAGCCATGAGTGTGGCTTTGAACAAATGCGTTCAAGGACAAAGCTGGGAGGCAACGTTGGGACTTGCATCCTGGCATGTTTCTTGTTTCTTGTAACGTTTGCTGTTGATATGAGAAATAGCAAATGCCGAAGTTCATGAGCAGCTTTCAAAATCTTAGGCCGGCACATTCCAACATCTTGGTTTGCTGGCGACAGCACCTGCAGATGCAGCACTTATAATGGGCCAGGCTCCATGGCAAACCTGGGGTCACATGTAACACGACCAAAGATTTATGTTGTTTGCCGGCTTTTGCAAATTGAAAGAGCACGTGTTCAGAAATTGGGCACGCTCAAACATGATTTCCCAACCCCTACGCGATATGCACCAGGAACCCTCTTCGTCATCCTTGTGTAATGGGGGAACCGCTGTGGACCAGCACCACCTCAATCATAAGGTTCTTGGGGGCTCAATGCGGATTTAGAAGGGGATTCGCCTTAGACGAAGTCCCAACAAAGTTTCCTTTTTCGTGGGTTTCGGCTGCAATTTCGGAGGTGATGTCCGTCACCATTGCAAGAAGTTTTACCGGGTTGGTCCGAATCCGAGGGTCCCCGAAGGCCCCCTTTGGGAGTAGCCGGCGTATGATGCAACAACCTGCTGCAGGCTTGCTCGGATATTTGGCAGATGTCGCTGGTGCGCTTCAGCCGTTCCAAAGGGTGCTCTGTGGTCACTTTGAACCCGCTGATCAGCGCCTACGAACCACAGCTAAAATCAGTCAACCCAGTTTTTCCTCATCAACAAAGCCGTCAAGCCTAGTGACCTAATGTAAATACGCTCAATTTCGCGAAACCTTCATTTGACAGATCCACATGTCACTGGCAATTCTTGCATCGATTGCAGCATCGGTTGGTGTGTAAAGGTGTTCGAAACATTCAATTCAACTTGGATGCCTGCTTGGCAAGGGAGCTCCAACAGCATCCCTAAATAGAAGGCCCTTATCTCTTGTAACCCCTCCTACCTTTGCTTAAATCTAACTCCTCTAAACCCTTAACCGTTATTTTTCGTG
The DNA here is from genome assembly GCA_905231905.1 of Symbiodinium pilosum. Classification (NCBI taxonomy): domain Eukaryota; class Dinophyceae; order Suessiales; family Symbiodiniaceae; genus Symbiodinium; species Symbiodinium pilosum. The sequence continues at coordinate 45,252 of CAJNIZ010043780.1, forward strand.
GCAACCATTGGACAGGAACGCAGTGGAACTTGGAAGGCCCGCTTTCGGGAGACCGCCACCCCCAAATGGGCATTTCCCAAAATTAGACTTCTTTAAGGCTACCTATGATACGGATCGTAGTCTTTCGAGGCCAAGGTTAAGGGTATGTAGCATATAGGGTTTCTTTGGGGATATCTAGGGTTTAAGGTGTGGGGGTTATATATACACATCCACATGTATATACACATCACAAGGGTTTGGGGCGTAGGTTGATACAAAAAATCTGTCTGTTTAGGCGGACCTGGGATACGGATCCGGATACGGATCGTAACCTTTTGGGGTCTGTATTGGAATCCCTCTTTTTCTGCCAACTGCCAACTGTGTGTAGGGGCTTCGCTTTGTGAAGCATATTTTGGGGCGCGGGTGTATGTAGACAATTTCTAGGCTAAGAGCATCCTGCAACAGTATTTTGGGGTCTACATTGTTGCCCCGTGCTCATGAAAAGTTCGATGTGTTTCGCATGCTAAGCTCCCTGTCAGATCTTGCAATTCTGTGAGCATCGTAAAAGCCTGGAACTGCACAATCTCTCGAAGCAGTGCAACGTTTCTGGTACTTGTGTTGCTTGTGTTTAGACAGGCGATCCCTTAAACCCTAAACCCCTGCTTTCACATAGCAACTGCCACCCCACGGCAGGCTGCGCTTAGAAGCTGCCAGGCCATTGGCTTAGAATCTTGCATGGCGTAATGCGGGCGCGTGCGAACTTGGAAATTCCCTCGTGATGACATCTTATGAATTGTAGTCTCATCTCCTGAGAGGCCGGTTATATAGGGGACCCTATAGGGAGACCATTGTGGAGGTTGCTTGGGAATCTTTGAGTTTAGAGTATAGCTCATATGGGTGTACCATTGCATGCCCCACTCTTCATGACGGTTGTCACTTTGTACTCTTTTTTTGCGATGCATCAACGTGAGCGGCTTGTTCGATGGATGGTTGCGTTGCCAACTTGCGCACGGACACGTGCTCAAGAAATGTAGTCCTACTATGGAGCAATTGGCTTTGGTCACTGATCGTTCGATTCGCTTGGGATGTGGAGGCAGCTGCAGCCGCCCGCGTTGACGCCGACATCATCAGTCTCGCCTCAGAATTCAGAAATGAGCTGCATGTGTCGGGTAATTGTGGCTTCAAGAGCATGTAGCCATGCGACCACGACTGTTTCCGCACCTAGTTATAGGTCAGCCGCTGACGGTTTGCAGCGGATTGATGATGAGCCTAGTAATGCACCTGTTTAATAATGCGGGCGGGGGAGGTGCCATCGGCCTCACAGGCCAAGGGGTTTCCAGCACCCAGCCAGCCGCATGCGTATGTGTGCGTGTGCGTGGTTAACAGTCCCAATGCAAGCACGCCCTGGGGTAGCACTGCAGTGTTCCATGGTCTCAAGCAATCTCAAGGCATCAACTCTGTCATCAGTGTTTGCGCTTCTGTGGGACGATGGCTAGAGGCAGGATGCCTTGCACGTGCACAGGTGTTGACAGCGCGTGAGCCCGTGATCAAACGAGTTACATGTGCATATGCCAGCTGCAGTTGTCCGCGCTGTTTCCTGCGCCCGACCTCGACGCAACATAAAGCAATATAAACCAATATACTATAGTAGTTTCCTTTTTCTTTTCCATTATCCCCATATTACCCCAATATGTACACTATTTTTACTACTATGTACATTACTAGTATCCCAGGGCTTGAACCGTCATCCCCAGTTGCTTCGTAGCAGGCGTCTTTAATGCTTCGCTTCGCGCAAAGAGCGGAATTGCAAGCGGACTGCTGGTCGGGCACCAAGTGGTTGGTGCAATAACTTGCTTGATGTTTGGCGGTCCTGCTTGGGATGTACTTTGTCGATGTTTAGCGGGAACACTTGTGATGCAACTTCTTAGCACAAACATATGAAGCAACCCCTTCCTGCCAGGACGTGGGATTCTCTGATGAGTGCCGCAGGAGCTACAGATCTGCTCCGTTTGCTGGGTGAGTATTCTTGCCCATGGTTCGTAGGGAATGCAAGGATAAAGACAAAATGGAAGGTCCTATTAGTTTGAGGGCTGCGCGGGGATTGCATGGGATTACCATAGGAATCCATCACTTTATCCCTTGCTAACCGGAGGTAAGTTTTTGTGTCTCTGACCGTCATGCTGTCCTGGCGGGGTGCTCCTCGTCACGGTGTTTTACCACGGTGTTTTACGTAACGCGAACATTTTTTCCTTGGTCCTTCATAGACGATTCTTAGGTGGACAGAGTCCAGAAGTGGAAAACACATGACGCATGCTCCATTGAAGAAGAAGATGCAGTCAGAAAACCAAATGACGATGGCACAAATCCACAGCAGAATTTCCAGTAAATTAGCTTGGCTTTTAATTAAGACCAACAGATAGGGGGCTTTAGGATACTCTATTGTAAACTCTACTTGAAAACAAGCTTCAGCAGAGCTTCAACAGAAAAGCTTGCAGGCAGTCAGCAGAGGTGGGGCGTGGCCGTGTCGCTTTTGGACGTTTGCCGGCGCATAGGACAGAATGAGAAGTCTTGGGCGGTCACGGGGACTTAGTAAGTAGGTTGATAACCTCTGTAAGTCAAAGCCACATGCAAACTCTAGTTATACCTAAGGTTAATTATCCACGTGCTAAGCCGGGGCTTAGGAGTGTGTTTTGGTAGTTTCCCAAAACAAGGGAACCCCAACTTAGACCCTCAAATATTGTAATCTTTATTCTGAGGACCCTCAAAATTGCATTCCTAATTTAGGAAGAGATGCTAAGTTCGGTACGATTTTTTTGTGTCTATACCCTAACCTACCAAGGTGCACAACAATGAGGTCCCCAGGGTCCAAGGACCCAAATAGCAGGGTTTCAGGTCCCAAATACCATTCATATTGCTATTATAGTATTTGGGCCTTGAAGCCCTGTTATTTGGGTCCTTGGACCCTTAGGCTTAAGGACTCCCAAAAGTGGCCCCTACTTTTTGGAAGCTCTCAGATTGAAAGATTGCAAACATGTTTGGCATCCAAACAAGCCTGACGGTCTACACGAAAACGTTGGTATTTCGAGAATGTCCGCAAGCATGCCATAGATTTCAGGTACTTCCACGCAGCATCAGTTCGAGAATGTAAATCTTGTTCAAACAGTACCATACAGTACCCCCTGCAACAGGCTAATAGTGGGTGGGTGCAAAACTTAACAGAGATCTTAGGTCGCTGAGCAGTTGGGGGGGGGGGGCGCGGATTTCAGATGACGTTCCCATGTTTGAGTAGGAGAAATTTTGTTATACCCAATATAGACTAAGATTATGTCCTTCGGGTGCAGTTTTTTATATACAAAATGTGATCTTACTTGGTTCAACCGCCAAAAAACATTACTCGATTTGAGCTTGATCTGAGAGCGCCGGGTTTGCATCGAGAAACAAATTAGTCCTGTCCTGCTGACTAGTTTTTGAGGGTTTAGGGTTTAGGGTTTCCTTTTTTCGGTTTAGGGTTTAGGCCGCAATAAGGGGTCCCGATTGTAGACCCCAAAAAACTTGAGTCCTTAGTATGCGGGAGGGTACCCCCAAATTTGGGAAACACGCCAATCCTCCTCCGCGCTCCCGGCCCTAGTCATGCACACCCATGTGGCACTGGCTTCTGGAGCAGCCTTATCATAGTTTAGGGTTTAGGGTTTGCAGAGTCGAAATGAAATTCCTTTCCCTAGCTGTGTACATAGGTAACCTGACATGGCATCCCTGGACCACGTGTAGCCCGGAATGAAAATCTCACATTGATGGCCAGCACGATGAAAGAGCCCATGATGGTGAAGCCAGGAAGTTGGCTAGGGTTTAGGGTTTAGGATTTAGGGTTTAGGGTTACAACCTCCCCGCCCAACGGTAGTTTGCATGAATGGGGGCACCTCAACACAGACCCTTGAACATCAATTGGTGATTTTGCCAACCCATAAAGCGATTAATCTTGTAACCGCGTTAGAGTTGCCTGTACAGAAATAAACTTGTACACCAAAGGTTATAAAGATTATCCTAGCGCAAAATCGTTTAACTTTTATCCATTCAGACACGAAGTAATGAACCTTTGACCTTCAATTCTAATCCCTAGCCACTTTCATAAACCCTAAATCCTAAACCCTAAAGTCCCAAACCCTAACCATAAAACCTAAATGCTACACCCTTCAGGAGTTGAGCCAGAGATTGCTGGAGCTGCTGCTGCTCTGGACGCCTGGGTGTTTGGGGCCAACGCAAACCTCCCGAGCACCCAGAAGTTTAGGGTTTAGGGTTTAGGGTTCAAGGGCACAAATAATAGGTTTCTAGGGCCCAAATACCATTCCATTTACAGTATTTGGGCCCTGAAACTCTATTTTTGGGGTTCTTGGACCCTTAGGGTTAGGGTTCATGAAGTACTTGGGAGGTGTGGGGAAGCCCATTTTCGGGGCCCAGACGGTGTGGGGTGTCTGGAGTGCAGATAGGATGGATGCCCTCGGGATATCAGGTGGGCGCAGATATGTGTTGCTTGTCCTTATCGTGGGGGAGGCCATTCAGGCGTCCTACGCCGTAAGGATAAATTATAGGGTTGGAAGGTGTAGACTTTAAGGTTTCTAGGGCTTAAAACAGTAAACACAATAAACTTTACAACCCTAGTTAGGGTTTTTGGTGTTGGCTAGGGTTGAGGCGGTGATCAAGTACTACGGTAAGTTGGCAGTACCAGGATGGGCTATTAGACTTTCAAGGGCCCTTAACCTACCCTTTCCCATAACACCAAAATAACGCCAATATGAACTACCCTTTTTAAGGTACTATTAAGGAATCTTAGGGTCTACTAGCCCATGCTGGTATGCAGGGTTGAGAAGCTCCTCATGGGTCACATTAATGTGGGCCCGAAAGTTCAAGTGGGGCTATGGGTACCCTAAACCCGAAAAAAACTTAACCCCCAAACCCTACACCCTAAGCTCCAAAACCCCAGGACCCTAAACTCCAAAACCCAAAAAACCCAAAACCCTAAACTGGGGGGCTCCTATTCGGGTGTATGCCAGGGGCCTCTACAAAAATCCGAGAACCGTGCACTTCTACGCATCAAAGTGTTGCTGTCCATTCGTTGGTGATGTTGCCTTGTCAGTGCGGATGGTGCACGTGAGCTGCGATAATGGCTGGTCGGAAGCAGAAACCCTTGAGTTCAAGGTTTAGGGTTTAGGAGTTACCCGAAGCCCCTCAACCCTAGACCCTGCCGAATACCAACAGTTCAGGAGCTAAACATTGGATACTGCCCCCACCCACTAACAGCTGGATAAGACTTGTGTTGTAATTATACAGAGCCCTTAGTATTACCCCAATTATAGATCGTTCGGGGTGGGAGCAGTACCCAAGCCAAACACTACAATCAAACACTAAACCCTAAACTTCCTAAACCCTAAACAAATCATGCTGCATGAAGTCGGTAAAACAGGTCGAGCCTCCAAGCTCTGCCCGCGCAACGCATACAAAATATGAAAATTCAACCTCAGGCTCCTTTAGGATTTGGATGTTTCCTGAAGTTAGGGTCCATTTAGTGCCCAGAATAAGCCTACACTCTATTGGGGTCTACTTCGGGGCCCCCTGGTTTGTGGTAGCTATAGCTCAGGAGGTTCACAAACAAATGCTCTCAACTGTGCGGAGGACGCCTGTTGCCACGCTCCCGCTGAAGGCGCCAATGAGAAGCGAAGCATTTGTTACTGTTGGGTACTGGTCTTTAGTTAGGAATGAAGGAATGGAACCTCAAAGTAGTCCCCATGTAACCCATTATAATCGTTCCCATTGTCTTTTCCATTCCTTCATTCCCAGCTAACCAAAGGTAAGTGTTGGGTATTGCACCCCTCGGGAATTCGGGGTGTTTTCAGGACCTGGGGAGCGAGACCCAACTTACAACCCCAGACCCCCAAAAGGATCTAAAAATTAGATCCCCTAGAACCATAGGGGGAATTATATAAGGATTCTATAGGGGTTATAATGGGTCTATATAGGGGATCTAATTTGTCAGATCCTCCCAGGGGTCTGGGACCAGGCATTATCCGCGAGTCGTAGAACTGCAGCAAGGCAGATTGTGTATGATACCAGTGTCTCTCTCGCAACATGCCTGCCTAGGTTCAGGGAACCTAAACCCTAAACCCTAAACCGTGTGCCCTGATACTGTACCAACCCAGACCCCTGGGAGGATCTAAAAATTAGATCCCCTATATAGACCCATTATAACCCCAAAATAATCCTTATATAATTCCCCCTATGGTTCCAGGGGATCTAATTCTTAGATCCTTTTGGGGGTCTGGGAATTTACCAACTCCTGGGTCAGTTTTTGAGGATGACTTTCTGCTGCATGTTTGGGACTTATGGGCAGCTTGCTTGCGCAGACATTTGGGGGTTTCCCAAAATTAGGGGTACCTTTTTGGGGGTTCCCATAATAAGGACTATAGTATTTTGGGGTTTATATTGGGGGTCCCCTTATTTTGGGAAAGTACCATTTAGAGAGTTCCCTGACCCCTCAACCCTGAACCCTATAATCTCGAAATTTTAATCGCTGAACCCTGCCACAGGTTTAAGAGTTGGGGCAGGGGGTAGTAAACACCCCCCACGCTGAAATGTCCAAGCCCTTCACAGGGCTCTTTGGGACTCTCGCAGCCTTGGTTGCAAAATGTAGTTTGAATCTCATTTTCCACTTTTTTTCCATTTGAGACCCCATTAAGACCTTCAGCCCTAAACTCTAAATCCTAAGCCCACCCCAGACCCCTGGGAGGATCTAAAAATTAGATCCCCTATATAGACCCATTATAACCCCTATAGAATCCTTATATAATTCCCCCTATGGTTCTAGTCTAGGGGATCTGATTTTTAGATCCTTTTGGGGGTCTGGGTAAACTCTAAATCCTAAGCCCACAGCAGAAACCAAGCCTTACTCCCAATGTCATGTTGCAGTCGGGTGCCATGGACTTTGCGCCCCGAAGCGTGTCACTCTTGCCTCGCTGTGCCTGCCCTTCCCTTGTCTAGGGTTAAGGGGTTTAGGGATTTAAGGATTCAGGGTTTCCCTTGCTTTGTTTTTTCTCCTGCGGCGGATCAGAGACTGCAACATACACGAGGGCCAGCAGAGCGTGGATACGGTTGCTGCTACAAAAAAACCCGAAAACCTAAACCCACGCAAGATGCTGTATGGCCATGCAAGCGGCAAACCCAAACCCCAAACCGCGTGACCCTCAAGTATTTCTTTTTTGGGAGTAATGAGTCTAAAGTAGTATTGTAGTACGCTAAGGTCATGCATCCCCTAAGCCCCTAACCCGAAACCCCCTAAACCCTAACCCTAAACCGCAACCCCTTAGACCCTGATCCGTAGCCCCTAAATCCAACCTTTTAAACCCTAAATGCTAAATTCCTAAACCCCAACCTCAAACCAACACCCTAAACCCTAAACCCTAAACCCTAAACCCTCAGCACAGAGCCCGCGTGAATCCAGACAAGGTGCCTGGAGCGCTGCGATGGCTCTCGGCGAGTGGATGCTTCTGGAACATGTGAGGGGTTTCCCAAAGTTATGGGTAGCTTTAAAAGGGTTTAAGGTTTAGGATATGCAATTTTTGCAAGAGGGGTTTGGGGGTTTCTCAATAAAACGGCAACCCTCAGCCCAAAGGCTTGTACTTGGAGGGTCAGGGTGACTGTAAGTAAGATAACAATGCAACAGCCCCCATAATCCATGCAGTACCCTTAGTTATCACCATTGTTAACCTACTGCCCCTGACCCTCCAAGTACAAGTCTCACCCACATCACAGTCCGCAACCCGAAGCCATGATCAGTAAAGGTTAGCTCTGACAAGTCCTGCAACCGGACGAGTTCTGGTCGTTTCTGAATGCCTTTTGAGGAAAAACTCCGCTAGAACATAATTTGATGTATGTATGGTTCAGAGGTTCATAACTCCCCTTAACGCCATAGAATATGACCTTGGGTAAATGTTAAATAAGATCCCCATATACCCATATTCTAACTACTTAAGCGGGACTCTAGGGCGAAGACGGCGAGACTTTTCTCTAATAAGCAGCCAGAAAGGATTACTGAGCATGGCGTTTGCACATGCTGCTGGGGGACGCACCCGCCGAACACTAAACCCTGAAGATCCGAAACATTCAACCGTAAGCCCTGAGCCCTTAACCTCCAAAACCCCCTAAATCCCCCCAAGTCACTCTTACCTTACAACCTTTACATAACCCCTATGCAAACCCGTTAATTAAAATAAGTCTAAACCCTAAACCCTAGACCCTAAACCCTTAGAAGGATCTCAAAATTAGATCCCCTATATAGACCCATTATAACCCCTATATAATCCTTATATAATTCCCCCTATGGTTCTAGGGGATCTAATTTTACATACTCCCTTTTTCGCTTTAAGATAACCTTAAACTTGGGAGCTGAGGCTGATAGAGAGGTTGCCGCCCCATGCCATGAGCCAGAGCCTGCCCCTGGGTGTATGTGGTTCAGAGTTTAGGGCTTAGAGTTAAGGGTTTATGGGTTTTGGGTTTGGGGTTTAGGGATGTTACGCCCTAGAATGAAAAGAAAACGGACCATTAGATGGAAACTTGTCTTATATGTGGATTCATGGGTTTAGATGCCCTCTTTTTGCGGAATGACAAGGCCCTCCATCTTTGAATGGCAATTACTCCCCTACCATATCAGGGTCCCAGCTGAGGAATATATGGTATTTGGGTGTAAAGGATTTTATTGGTAGGGGAGGGGGATGTTCGGTGTTTAAAGGGACTGTACTGGGAACCCCAAATAGGGAACCCCAAGAATATAGCAGGAATATAATGGAATATAAGGACCCCTACTATATTCTTGGGGTTCCTAAACCCTAAACCCTAAACCCTATTTTTGGGGTTCCCAGTA
>CAJNIZ010043781.1:0-23897 GCA_905231905.1 Symbiodinium pilosum
ACGAGCGAGAAGCTGCACCAAAGGCGCAGGGCTTCTCGCGGTTTGGAGCTGTACGAAGTGGCCATCGCCCTTGAGCCGCCTTGCTTCAAAAAACTGGGTTGCTGCTAAGGAACTCAAATTAAATTACTCTATTGGGGAAACCCTATTTATTTACTATATATGCCCATTATGGTAACTTAATTTAAAATATACTTGGACAGTCTTGAAGTGTCTTGACCTTCCAGGAGCCCTGCAGTCTACGGCCATCACATTGCTGCTAGATCCTGGCACTCCATCTCTTCAGCGTCTCTGAGCCAAAAAGATGAAGAAGGCCCAATGGTGGGAAAATATAGGGATATATAGGGATTATATTGGGATGATGGAAAAGAAAATGGAAACTACTATAATATATTGGGGTATGGAGTCCTTAGGTCCTTTGGTCCTTTGGGTTTAGGGTTTCCCAGGCACAGGTGGATGCAGAGAGTTTACTAGGGATATTTGGCGAAGAGAATGATCGATGCAAGCAAAGGCAGCACACCCAGCTACATTGAACCTGCGGGGCCATGAAGGTATTGCACAACAAGGTTTGCTCACTTTTGATGATCGGCATGTCCAAGCCAGCTGCACCCAATGGCGTCCGAAGCTTCTGTCTGGGGCGATCTTTGGCCGCTCGGACATCAGGCTCTGCAGGGGCGAGGCGTAGAAGCGCAACAGCTTAGAGCCTCGCCCTTTTGTGTCTTGGCCTGTAGCTAGAAGCCTTCATCTCCATAAACCAGAGCAAGCCTGGGCTCTTCCAAAAGAAGCAAATCTATGAGATTCCCATGGTGTGGTGCAACACGATGCAACATGATACGGCTTCAGACATGTGGCTGGTGGTACAGCCGAAGAGCCACCCACACATCCATGGCAGCATACTCAACCTGCCAGATGAAGTGACAACGGTCCTCCCATCAACTTGCATGTTTCATGCCTGAGCAGGCGTCAGCTCTTGGCGATTCCAATTTGACGACCTCAGGACTCTTCTATCAGAGTATAAGGTTTCAGGCTGAGATCCTGAAGATCTCTGCTCCCCTTTGCACATCGGCATTGAGGGGAAATGACTCACCAACATGGATCAAGGTCACAACAAAAACGCCATCCTCCCGCAACACACCGGTGCAAGTTGCAAGAATGTCGCCGCCAGATGCCAAAGTGCTCACGCGGAGACTTGTCTTCAAGAATTCAATGACAAGCGTGATTTTGGAAGAGTTGTTTCTTTTTCAATGCGCAACTTCAAGCAGAAACATCGCCAGCAGCGTAGACAGAAAAGCAAAACCCAATAAGCAGCAGAAGAATTGAAAATACAGACTTGAAGGAGCATCGCAGGCTTCAATCAGCTCTGCTAATCTTTGCCAGAACCCTGAATGGAAATCCATCCGGGGAAGTTCCCAAAACGGGCTCCAAACTCCTTCGAAGCCATCGTCTGCATCATCGCACGACAGCAAGAAATCTCAGAGTCCAGCGCCACAGTGCTGCTCTTGTCCATGTCCTGTCACACACTCATGTCACAACCCGGCGGGGGACAAAGAAGGCACTGAAAGCAATCGTTCTCACGTGCCGGAGGTACGAAATCTAAAACGCAGGATGCCGCTCGCTTTAGGCCTAGGTGAAAGGTGCAAGTTATACGTGCTGGCTTCCGAAACAAGGTAACACTTTAGCGGGCACAGCACACCTCTTATCCATACATATATACCCCCTTATCGCACTAAACCCTGCAACCCTAAACCCTGAAACCTTCAAACCCTCAACCCTCAAACCCCAAAACCCCCAACCTTCTATAACCCTAAAACCCCAAAATCCTACATAACCTCAAACCACCAAACAAAAACAAAAATACACCCTACCAAGGGGAGGGCCCACTCTCCAGCCCTGACGGACGCTGGCGTTCTCGCCCATCTCAGCTTCACACCAAGGCTGTACCTTTGAGCTTCTCAGGAATTCTATGAAATTATATAGGGTAATATGGGGTTATCTAGGGTAACATAGGCTTATATAGGTAATATTGGGATTATATAGGGTTATATAGGGTTATATAGGGTAATATTCGGATTATATAGGGTAACATAGGATTATATAGGATAATATTGGGATTATATAGGGTAATATAGGGTAATATTGGGATTATATAGGGTAATATGGGGCTGGATGGAACTTTATGGTTTAGGGATATATAGGGTTGTAGGGTTTTAGGGTTAGGCTGTACACGGTTTTATTCCACCTGATGAAAGGGCACAGAAGCTGAAGCACCGAGGCAAAGGCATCGATTAGGGTGGTTTCATCAACCTCAGCTCACATAGCCGCTGGCAAGTGCCGCAAACTGCATCGAAAGAGCTGCCCTAAACCCTAAACGCTAAACCCCAAAACCCTAATCCCTAAACCCTAAGCCCTGCCTGAACTCCGGAGATCTCCAGCTTGTGCTTGTCCATGGCATTCGCTGCGAAGCCTACTGCCAGCACATCCGGGCCTTGCTTCTTGCTTTCTGGGTCAGAGTGGTTATATAGGGTTATATAGGGTAATATGGGGTTATCTAGGGTAACATAGGCTTATATAGGAAATATTGGGATTATATAGGGTTATATAGGGATTATATAGGGCAATATAGGGATAGTATAGAGCTATATAGGGTTATATAGGCTAACATAGGGGCTTTCTAGGGAATAGAAGAACATGGAAACTACTATATAGTATATTGGGGTTATATAGGAAATACTAGAAAAGCAAATGGGAACTACAGGGGTTACAAGGGTTATATAGGTTTTTTTTGGTGCTTTCTGGGTCAAATTGCTACAATAGAGTTATATGGAGTTACTGTATGTAGGGTTATATGGGCCATATTGGGATTATACAGGGTAATATAGGGTAATATACGTGTCTGGGTCCAAGTGGATGCCTGTTTTCAGGGCAATGGGCACCCGGCTCTCAAAAAGCCTCTTGGCCCTGCTTGGGAAAGTCCCAAGAAGAGGAAGCTGTAAGACGTACGTATTGCCTCGCACGGCTGTATGCATGGCATGGCATGGCACAGTTTCACCATTCAGGCACTGACCGGAGATCGGGAACGCGAGCTGCAGGAGCGCCTTGATCCATGAGCTAGCCCACAAACAAACTTTCGAAGTTTCAGGCTATGCCCTGATGAAGTGCAATTGCCGGGACAACCAAAACGTGTGCAATCACAGGCTTCACCATACGAGGACTACCTGTGCAAAACAACGAAACAACATGAAGACCCTGCATACCAGTAAAAAGGCACCCAGTCTGCATTCTTGGCCAGGCGTGAAACAAGAGGAGCTGCGCGTTTTTGTGCAACTGCGGGATTCGCATGCCACACGATTCTGTCTGCACTTGCTGGACTAGCTCTTGGATCGATTGGTCGTGGTAGCGCTTTCCAACGTGCGAGGTGTCTGACGTTCAACGTCTCCAAGCACAGTTGACGTTACGGAGTTCAAGCAGGAATGCAGTCTCAGAATCACTGCAGTATCTGCAAGCGATGCAGCAGGCCCGCTTTTGAAAGGACATGGCCAACAAAACGAAGCCATCTTCTGAAGCAAATGAACTTCATGAAAGGAACGTAAGATGGCATCTGGCAACTCTGTGCAGAGCGCTTTGAAAAGGCAAACATGCTGTCATTCATTTAAAGGGGCCGCATCTATCAGTGCCTGCTTGCATCCCCGCAGGCTGCCTCGACGCCACTTGCTTGTTGATTTGCTAGTGTAGACCGTCCAGCATGTTGAGGGCCAGATGCCCGTCATGGGCAATCAGTCTCGGCAGCACCAACAAGCGTGTGGATACCAGAATGAGGGAAGGGACACCGAGAGGCGGCAAAAAGCTCAAGGACTGCACAACTGAAATTATCCGAAACTGCTCAAAGGGCAATGTGGGGGCCGACGCGAGCAGCCTGCATGGGCTGTCCGGCACAGCGTGCAGGCTGGTCCTCGATGCCTTTGCAAAGTGGGCCAGAGTTGGGTCGCCAGAAGCAGCGCCCAAAGATTTGCGGGGGCACGGTGCGCCTGCGGGCCGTGCCGCAAAGAGCCCCCAACATAAAAGCGTTGAGCAGAAAGTATGCCGAATTCAAGAAACCGTCCCTGGCACCATGAATTGCCGAAGCTCTGAGCCCTTGGAGGAGAGTGCTGTGTCGCAGCATGGAATTTCGTCTTTGGAGTCAAAGACCGTGAGTGTATCAAGTAACCCTGCTGGTAGCCTCATGGGGACCTTGCTTGCGGCACGTGAGCCAATGACCATGAGATTCTTGCAGAACAGGCGCCACTGGATGATCGGCACCCTCATCGAAATCAGGCGTCCACTGGATGTCGTATGCAACCTTGTCCCACTTAGTCCCTCAAGAAACTCAAGTGACACAAAGCTCTGCAGGTGAGTCCCAAGCCAACCATGCCTCGGCAGCTTCTGCCAGAAACTCCTTGTAGTGCCTTGACCCGATTGCAGGGCAGTGTCTACACTGGAACAGGCGTGAACGCCGCCACTGCGGGCAAAGGCACGGCGATGAGAGACGGCTCACCAGCTTGATTGATGTCCTGAGACGATCGCAGATTTCGCGTGATAGCTGGTGCCATGGCTAAGAAATGCCTAGCTTCGGGTACTCCTCCAACTCTGGACCCTCCAGCCAGTCCTGCAGGCCTGCAAGCATGTCTGAAAACACTTTGGCACCTGGGCTATACTGGGACCCCACCTGAAGTCGGCCATGCCCGTTTTATTCCACGCTGCATCAGCTGCGCTTAGCGCGGCAAAGCTGCTCTTGACGCCAACTGTGAATGTATAGGCTGGCCTCTGATGTGGCTACCAGTTTTGCAATTTGGAATGTTGCAAACTCAAGGACTTTCTGGCATGTTGCGCTGCTGACCTGGTGCTGTAATTGACAGGGAATCATGCGGCCGAAGTTCCTCCTGTGGTAGTGTTTCGGAAGCAGGGAGTTGCAGGAGCTGGCAGCGTGCAGTACTGTTGTTATTGGCTCGCTGCCAAACATCTGAGCTTGAGTTGCTCAGGGCATTGCCTTTGGTGAGACGAGAGCATGGCATTCTGGCTATTTCCCCCGCTTCTTCATTCTCTTGCGCCGCTCCTTCCTTCCAACAGGGCCTTGGCATCGGTTCGGCAGCTGTCCTAGCGAACCCCTTTGGCATTATCCCTATGTAACCCCTATATATTTTTATAATCGTTTCCATGTTCTTTCCCGTTATTCCCTATATAACCCCTATATAGTAGTTTCCATATTCTTTTCCATTTTCCCTGAACCCTACATAACCTTCAACAGCTTGTCCAGCACACACGGCTGCTCGGCTCAGCACGTTTGCCTCCCTTGGAGCCCTGAAGTGTCAATGCGCGAATTGCTGCTTCGTACAGGAAAGAAGCATTTTACGCAGGGCTATCTTACTTTTAGCACTGAAATGACTAGTCGCACCGCTATTAGTCTGACTACTCTTCTTGATGTTTGTACTGTATGATATGACTTCTGTCATTACCCATGAATGCTTGCACAGCAGGCCTTGGCCCGCTTGTTCTTCTTAGCTGGCCCTTGATTCTTGGTGGTGAGCTTCTTCCTTGTCAGAGCTGCCCACAAGACTTTCAAAGCAAGCATAGCTACTCTACAGCTACAATCGGCCCAGCTTGAGGAGCCTTGCAATATGCTGCATTTACTCAGCGCATCTTCATGATGCAGACTGCGCAGTATATAGTAGTTTCCATTTCCTTTTCCATTATCCCAATATTATATAAGCTTCGCCACATCAAGAAACATGCAGCACACGCGCCTCACTCTTTTTGGCTTCACTGGAGTGTCCGAGCTCAGGCCGTTTGCATTGGAGTTTCACGGCCGGATGCTTCAAGCATCTGAACACAAGAACATCTGCAATGTTCCTCACTCCAAGGTTTTACTCCAATGCAAAAGGACGTCTGGGATGTCAAGGAGAGGTAGGCTTGACACCTGTGGCCACGGAAGGCACGGATGCGAGCTGCACACCCAGTCTTGAGTCTGCGTCCAGCCGTCCGAGAGCCCGGCTCTGCTGAGGCCGTCGGCCGGGTTGTCGTCGCTGGGCACCCACTCCACCCATACACGGATGGAGTACCTAGCCCACAGCAAGTGGCAGACCGTGCATATCAAGCCCACATCTTCTGCGGAGCTAGCTTCCTTGGCCAGAGAGGAGCACACTGCTTGATTATCAACGAAAAGCAGGATGTCTCTACCTGCCAGGCCGGCAGGCATGAACACAAGGAATGCTTGCAGGATGGCGAGGGCTTCAAGCGGCATGATCTGCGTTTGGCGCTCGCATAGCGAGGTCAGAACTGTGCTGGACAGACGCTGCTCCGCCACGTGTCTTATCAAGATCTGGGTGAAGGAGAACGTATCCCAGGCCTGGTGTCTGCATGTCTTGAGGTTCCCAGGAAGCATCTGTGTAGATGACTACCGGTGGCGGTTGCTGAGGGCCCAGAAGCACGGTGCGGGGCTCGACCACGTGCAGCAGCGCCTGGAAGAACTCCAGGGCTTTGCGCAGGCTGGGGCTCAGCTCATGATCTATGTCATGGTACTGCCTTTGGATTAGGGCGGCCTGTCCGCCACGACCACACCTGCCATACATGGCACAAGAGGCCCAACCAAACTTGCCTGAGTTTGGCCGCCTCAGCTGGTGTGCACCGGTTACTTGTCAGGATCTCCTTTATGTTTGCCAGCAGTGACTCAGCTAGTCCTTCCTTTAGGTGGATCCGCATGGACTTATCTAACAGGACATGCGTGAAGTCCAGCAACAGGCCTAGGAAGTGCCTCTGGGATGCCATGGGTCCATCTTTGTCCGGGTCGAGCTTAAAACCCAGCAGTGTGTAAGCCTGCCACAGGAAGGACTGAGCGCTGCCTCTTGCTGAGACGAAATCAAGCACTCCGCTGTCGTCGAAGTAGTTGGCGGTGCACGCCGCTGCTACTCTGCGAGTGAGGGCTGTCAGAAAACACGGGGTCCTATTGAAGTTAAGCACAGCTGAAGCCAAGCCGTAAGGGTGTGCTTTGAGCGCTGCGTAGCGCAACTCGTCGGCTTCCCGATCGAAGTACGCCACAATGGTTGCTGCCGCTTCCTCTGGATGGTTAGGGATCTGTCTGTAGGCGGCAGACATGTCCGAAGTACCCAATAAGGCTGTGCCCAAGGGGGAGTGCTGCCCTCGGATTCCGAAAGGAGTTCCAGGCAAAACTTGCAGGCTGCAGACACACAGTCAGGGCTGGAGACACGCATAGGAGGCTTGGTTGTGGCCTGAGAACCTGCCATCATCAATGGCCCTCAGTTTGCTGGACTGGGGGAGCATGAAGCGGCGCATGGGTATCCATGAGTTGGATCCGTGGGCCTTGTCAAGGTCAGCCTTTGTGTAGGGCCCGTGTGCTAGGCCTTGCGCAACTTCCTGGAGTGTGAAGGCCTTGGCTTCATCTTGGAAAGGGAAGTTGGGCAGAGTGCGCTCAAGTTTGCCGACTACGCGCGCAGCATGATCGCCTAGAAGTGCTGGCAATCCCAGCGCCTCTGGGGGCATGGGGCTGATGTCTCGGAAGATGCCCGGGGCTTCGATGGCCCCAATGAGGCGGAAGCCTTCTACGAACCTCCTGCCTAAGGTGCAGTCAGGCCACCTGAGGAGCATGGTGAGGACTGTCAGCGCGGCAGGGCACCTTGCACGGGCAATTGCGCTGACATCCGTGCGCATGCAGGCTGGCTTCCCACGGCTGCAGGAAGCGTACGAGCAGCTGACGCCAGGTGCGTATGCACGGCCCCAGGGTGCACATCCCTCGGCGCGCGAAGCTGGCGTCATCATCAAGGCACGCGCTTGTGTCAAAACTACTGGGCAGGCAGGTGGCAAATTGCATGTGGGCCTGCTTACCTAGGCCTGGGGGAATCAGAGGCATGAGGGCATGCTTGGAGTTGGGCCCACTGGCTTGCTGGCCCAAGGCACGTTTGCTGTCTGCAATCTGTTTATGTTGCCCGGTTTTGGGGGCCCTGGCTGTCACTTGGCAGCCCAGTAACATTGCAGGCGCGCAAGCGCCCTGTCGAGGTCTGGTGGTGGATCAAGGCGAGGCAGGTCAACGGGAAGACCAATGAAAGCTTTTCTGGTCTCAGCTTCCAGGTGGTCCCATTTAAGGAGGCCGGGGAAGCCTTCCAGCAGGTCGGGCTGCCACACTGTGCCACGGGCGTGGCTGCGAATGTGTGCTTCGAGGCCTACGTAAGACGCAGGGGCAATGGCCGAGGCTTGGCTGCACAGTTGGAAGGCCACGATGAGAGCAATCATGCAGGAGGGCACATGGAAGCTGTTGCCTATAAGCGAACACCTGGTGTTTTCGGCAAGTTGGCTAGACTCGCCTGCGCGGCCTTTGGGGGCGTGCGTTGTGGAATGCATCACGCCGGCTCTTTCTGCTGAGTTAGGGGGCCTTGCTTGGTCTCGTCCAGAGCAGAACCTTGAAAAGTGGGAACCTCGCGCCACTGGTGGAAGCGTTGAAGGGTCTGCTCGTCCCCTGCGGGGCCCCGGTCCGGCTTGTGCTTGAAGGCCCTGGTAAACACTGGGAAGCAGTCAAGTTGCTCCGAGGCCTTTGCAACTTGCGCTGGGTCGAAGCATGGTTGAAAACCTGAGGCAAATTGCACCGTGGCTGGCCATGGCTTTTTACGCTCCCATCTAATGGACCAACCATGGGGGCCACGAGTTGCACGCAGTTGTGATGGCAGGCTTAATTGAAGGAGATCATGAGATGATCTGGTGCCGTCGCTGCACCACCAGGACCTGTCACGTCTGGTCCATCCGAAGGAGCCGGCTGAAATTGTGAGCGGAGGTCCATGCATAGCCGTACACGCCTGATGAAAGAAGTCAGCGCTGGCCATGTGCACATTTTCAAGCACCTGTGTGACGGGTATGCTGATATTGTGCTCTTGCAGGATTGATCTGCATGTTTGGGCGACGCCTGGAATGGCGTTGAAGAGTTGTGTGCGGGAGCTCGTGGCTCCGGGCCTGTCGCTTTTCAGCAGGCTCGCATCCTGACACGGGGAACCACCCATGACAATGACTGCCGAATAACTACGGCTGGCGAGGAAAGGCTCAACCTGAGAGCGATCAAAGTGCAGCACATCATCGCAGTGGTGGACCGGCTGGAAAGTGCGTTGGCACACTTCGATGGCGTCCTCATTGGTTTCCCAGGCTAGAGCATGGAAGCAGGCCCCTAACATGACCAAGGCAGTGAAGAGCGAGCCCACTCCGTCGAACAGGCTGAGCACTATTTGTGGCCCGGTGAAGGGAAGGCTCCACCGCAGCTGCGGTAGTGGGGAGCTGCCACGGTATGTCACGAAAGGCTGTGACTGGGGCAGTGTGGAGGGGAAAGGCGACTTCATCGTGCTTTGGCGAAGCGGGATGCTGCCTGCTGTTGGGGAATGCTGTGTCAACGGCCTCACCCTGGGGCTCCCCCGGCTGCCCTGGGCGGCCATCCATTCACTTGTGGGCATGTCATGCGGTTGTGCTTCTTGCTGGCACAGATACGGCCATCAGACAGCATGACATCGCAAGCGTCCAGCTTACCACAAGTTCCATCACACCCCCTCTTGTCATTCCACTTCTTGCATAGCTCCATGCCATTGACTTCGCGCCCCGTGCGCGGGCGTTTCTCTGGTGACGTTGTGCTGGACTCCTCTGCGGGGCGTTTGGATGGAGCCGTAATCCAATGAAGCTCGAACTCAGCCCATGCCTTGCTAAGAGCCTCGCCCTGGGGGTAGCCCTGTCGAACCAGCTCCACGAGGCGAGCACGGGTGCTCTCGTCTTTCTGCCGAATCAAGTTGAGGAGGTCAGACGGCCCCAAGCTAGATGCGCTGGCAATGCGGAGGACCGTGCCCGGGTACTTCAGGTTGATGGACAGCGGGGCGAAGACGACATCCGTACCTGGCTTCTCCTTAGAGGGCACTTTGTGTTGCCCAACGATGGCGTAGGCGTGCCCCAAAATCCTGAGACAGCGATAGTACTCCAAAACAGACTTTACGGGCATCTGCTCATCCTTGTCAAGTTGAAGCTTGACCTGATCTGACAGCACCACCGTCTTCTCGTTGTTGGGCTTGGCGGCCCAATAGAGGGAGCGGATTTTGGTAGCCGGAATCACGGTTGGCATCAAACGCTGGCATTCACGGAAGACTCTGCCCAGGAGTGTGTCAGCAGGCATCCAGTGGATGTCCAAGGAGATCTGGTAGGTCGCCTCGAATTGTGCCATCAGGCTTTCTTGGGTGGCCTGTTCAAGTGCGCAACCCATATCCTCGACAGGTTCTCCTTGTCGTCGCTTGTGTTCGTTGCGGAGCACAATGGTGCGGCCAGCCCGCCAGGCCGATCTTGCCCGCGCCAACATGAGAGCAGAGTCCTTCGTGGCCGCACACTGGTCCGTGAGCACGACCTTCAGCTCTGTCTCATAGTCTTTGACGGTCACTATGTTGACATAGTCCTCGATCGACTCCATCTTGAGAGTGGTGATGCAGTGGGTGGCGAACTCTTCCGGCAGCCGAGCTTCCTGCAACATCCTTCGGAGCGCCTCTACCTTAGCCTTGGCCATTGTTACCTGCACTAAGGGACGTCAAAACTCAGCCCAAGCGGCTGCAGTGGCACACGGGATGTATGGCTAAGGCAATCTAGGGCGCAAGGGTAGGGCAAGTCCGCCCCGCTCAGGCGGCGGCTGTCAATGCATGATCGTTACTCTCCTCCATGCGCACAGTCCAAGGCATGTGACATGTCTAAAGGAGGGGCGTGACGCCACAAACATGGATGACAAAGGCGCAACGCCGTCAACAAGTGAAAAGCCATAAATGCAAAGGCGGAAGCCACAACCGGCCACGCTTGCAGCATGAATGAACAAGGCACAGTGCACTTGTTCCAAGTGCGTAGAGGACAGCAGGCAGAAGCCAAGAGGCACAGCCAAGTCAGCACTAAGTAATGAGGGCACGATGCCTTTATGTCCACCACCTGGTTCATAAGCACTGCTGCCGTCACAGAGGGAAAGCCAAGCAGACAGTGATGCAGGCGGTTACCTGTCACCGTGCCTGTCGCAGGCTAAACAGCCATGGTTGTGGTGCCCACGTTTGCCGCGGTTACAGTAACCAACAAGGCAAGAGGTACACGGTACGCCGCAGCGCAGGTCATGTCTACGCACTCTCAGGTCGGGTTGCTGCACCGGCTCAGCTGTAGCCTACCGCTCAGGATGGCACGTTCCGCACCGGCTGGGTGTGCCCGGCGCAGACGGACGAGTACCAAAGCATCTATGAGCGCTGTGATCCACTCGGCGGGCAGCTGCGTGATCGCAGTGGCCAGGGCCTCTGCAGGCAGCGGCGCAGACGGCTGCTGTCCCATGACGACACAGGCAGGGATGACTCAAGCTCTCGAGTGAGGCCAAGCGCAATGCCAGAAGCCCAACTTAGAGAGGGGTCTGCCAACTAGAATTATGGCGCCAGGCGCAATGCCAGAAGCGTCCCTGATGGGCATGGTGCATGGCAGTGTGCAGGCGCAAGGCTGAGGATGCAGCACAGACAAAGCCAAGGACACAACAGCTGTTGAAAAGGATGCATTTAGACGCCTGGCAAGGAATCCTGGATGCACTTAGGGGCCCTGGCTCTACACTTAAGGCAGAGCTTCTCATGTCCGTCAAAGCCTGCACCTCTGGCGGCACGCAAGGCGTCAAAAGGCAAGTCCTGGCAAAACGGAACGAGGCGGGAGCCAAGCATGCCCTGAACCAAGTGAAGGGCGCCCTTAGGGGTGTGTTGGAACCAGGAGATCAGCTCCGCGTCTGCTGCGTCCAGCTCGGAATCTGAAGAGGATGAAGAAGAGCTGCTGGAATCTGATCCTGAGGGTGCTGCTTGTGCAACGCAGGCTGCCTTGAAACTAGGGGGCTGCCACCGCGCACGCTTGAGCTCTTTGGCAAGCTCGTCTGACGACGGGGCATTCTGTCTAAGGTCATCCCAAGTCATGTCGCCTGTGAGCCTCCTGCAAGTCATGTCGATGGCAACCACGACCTCCTTCTTGACTTGGCCTGAGGTGAGCACCTTGTCATCAGCATACCTTTGTGCCATGGTATGCTTTGCTCGTGGCTGTGGCTGGGCAGTTGCCGTCTTGGGCTGTTCTTGCCACCCACCAATGGCTAGGCGCATCTCTTCGGGCAACCGGAGCACGTCAGCCGCTGTAGGAATCGGCGAAGGCTGTAGCTGGTGAATTTGCACACTTCCATGTCCGGCACCCCCAGGCTCAGCAGAAGGGCACGAAGAAGGTGAATGAAACGGCCAGGGCTGAGCTCCCTCAAGGAGCGCTTAGAATCTGAGGTCAAGCACGCACCCGTTGCAACCTCAGAATCCTGAAGCACGAACCCTGGCTGGCTGCCGTACGCCCGGCACAGCTCTTCGTAGTCCAGAAGAACCTGCGAAGCCATGTCGAAGCTGAAGGGAAGAATCGAGGGCGCCGCCCACTCAAACGGGGGCCGTGTCTGTTGAACCCGGCGTTTTCCCATGGTGCACTTTCCTCGCAAGAATCCGGAATCCAGTCTCAGGTCTTGTGACCGTTGCAGGTGCCTGAAGACATGCGCACAGCACGAGCAAGGCTGCTGCCACAAAGCTACGGACTGAGCCTGTGGTTTTGTTGGCTGTTCTGCAAAGGTCCAGCATGATGCGCAGCGGTAGCGGGAGTCTAGGGTTTGCTGTGTGTCCCTGCTCTGGCACGGCCCAGTGGCTCACGATGGCATGCTTGAGCGGCATAGGGAGTCCCACTTGTTCTGTCCACCATTTCAGTGCCTGGAACACACCTGATGCTGCTGTCGGACCGCCTCGGCTGACAAAGGCAAAGAACTGGGAGAGAGTCACAGGCGACGGCTTCCAGAACGGCTGGTCTCCAGGTGCGAAGCGGCTATGCCACGCCACCCAGCGCTTCATGGACGAGCACAAAGAGGAAAGGCGATCTGTGGTGGTGGCCTGGAACTTCCTATAGAAGCTAGGTCTGGCTTCCTCCTGCTGCAGAACAAGCTTCTGCCCAAAGGCCGTGTTCTGGGAACCACAAAGCAGAGCGGCCTCAAACAAGACCTGAAGCAGGATCAAGCGTTTGTCCGGCTTGGCGCCTTGTACTAGATGACTCGGCATGCTCATGCCACCCATGGCCTGTCTGAAGGACCTCGGCTGCAAGTTTGTCGGCGCGAATATACGGGCCTTGGGCCTGGCTCCAAGAACCGATGGCAAAGACGTTGTTTGCCGCTTCCGATTGTCGGTTTGGTGACCACTGCTTGGCGCTGCTAGCGCTTTCTCCTCGGCCGCCTTCAGCTGAACGCGTGCTATCTGCCACGCCCGAGTAAGGCTGTCCAGAGTGCCAGGGTCCGCGCTCAGCGGGAAGAGCTCTTCCGGCTTCTGGCACAGGAAAGCGAAGTCCTCTAGGCAGGTGACCCCAAGGTCCTGCAGGACCTGCCTCGCATTAGTGGTCAGCGTGCTCCCTATCACCAGTGGCAAGTCCATGGCGTAGCAGTGGGAAGGCCACAGTCAAAATTTAAAGGGAGCACTTCAGCCATAATGGCCGCCAAATGCTCCAAGCTTATTTCTCTTTAGGACCCTACTCCAACCAGCCATGCTCTAAAGCAGAACAACCCCAACCTAAACCTTAAACCCTAAAGCTAGTATAAAGTCCCAGAAGCGTCACTGTCTTGTCCAGCACCGCTTGGCGGCGACTCTCCTCCTTGGCATTGGAGAGGACGCGCCTTGGTCGGGGCATTGCTTCTTACTGGGGGTTAGTAGGGAATGAGGCATAGGTGCTATATAATCGGGATCTATAGGGATGATATCCGGATTATCTTCCCTGCTCTTCCCTTATTCCTTAGTAAACACCAATTAGTTGAACGTTGTCTGGGGACTGCAAAATAACATCCCTAGGCGCCTCTTCGTTCTGGCTTGCGGGTCTTCCTCTCACTATAGGTCGGGCAGCGAAAGCTTTTTGCCTAAGGCTACTCGGTCAGATCCACAGACCTGGCAATCTAGCCTACCTGAAGTGAGCATTAGGCAGCTGTCCTGTGGGATTCCTGTCAGGTCACGGAGGAGCCCAGCCTCTCCTGCATATCCCACAACTTGCCAAGGCTTTGGAGAAGCACCTTTCACGCCTCCAAGCAAGGAAAGCGCCGTGCCGCTCTTGCCGACCAAGGCCAAAGGCAGATGCCTGCAGCAGATTTATGCTGCACATTGTCGCTGCGCAATGAACATAGCGCCTTTGCAAAATGGCATGCGCATGACTCGCCAGTGCTTGCAGCAAGCCACCGAGGACCGCACCCGCCCGCTCCATCGGAGACCTTACAGAAAAGGCTTCTGCATTGCCATTGCCAAATGTGGCAAGTACAAAGCCACAGCAGAGCATCTTGGTCACAGTGCCCCTGCTATGGCAGTTGTCACTTCGCAGCCACCAAATGGATCATCTTCCTGACCCAAACCATTCCTGTCATTTTGATTCATGTTGAGATCCGGTTCCTCTGCTTCGAAGGCCACCGTTACCGGAACCTGGCTTCGCCCACAAGCTGCCCAAAAGCTCCAGCAGCTCTGCCACATGAGCTACAATCAATACTACCTAGAAAATTAATGGACATGCATGGCTTATTATGGACTATATTAGGGACTACATGCACTATATTGGGGACTACACTAAACGACAAGAGGGCTTAATGGTTTTGGGATAAGCCTAATCTTGACAGAAGCGTTCAAGATGCTTCTCTGTCACGCAACATGCCGCGGCTCATCACAAGGCAGCAAAATGAACTTACTACATATTTACTAAATTACTACTATATTATTACTATAACTACTAAATTACTACTATATTATGACTATATCATTACCTACAGAGCCTGCAGCACACAGCTATGAAAACTGGGCAGCGGCCAGCTGGCCTCCTCATCTTTCAGCTTTTCAGTTCGAAGGTCCCCGAGCCAGCCGACTTCCTGGTACTAGCAGCTGCGGAGACAGAGGATGCTGCGCTCGTAGACAGCTATGTTGAGCGCAGCATTTAAACATGGGCGTGTGTGTATATATAGAAATATATATATATATACACCTATCTATCTATCTATCTATCTCTGTCTACCTACCTATTTATCTGCGAATGTCTACACGCACAGATATACATATGTCTACATATCTATATATGCTGTGAAATGTAAATATACTCATACACACGCATATACGTATATGCAGGCAATTCCACACATATACCGAGTGTGTCAGTGCATGTATACATTTACATACACATACGTACATACATGCATACCTACATTTGCATACTTACATACTTAATTACTGACTTACTTACTTACTTACTTACTTACATGCTTACATACTTGCATACTTGCATACTTGCATACTTGCATACTTACATGCTTACATACAGACGTGCATATGCGCATACCTGCATGCAACATGCCCTTACCTTCTTACAATCACCATGGCATGCAGGAACAGTCCCGCACCATGCCTCCTGCGGGCCCAGAAGCGCTTCCACCCGCTTTTCGGCACGCTGCACATCCTCGCATTATGTAGAGAGCGCACAGCCCTAGCCCTTTGCATCTCATTCATTCATTCCGTCCTTCCAGCGTTGCTTCACGTCCTGCCTGTGGTCCTTTTTTGCTTCAATGCGGTCCTCCAATCATTTTGGGATGCCAGGCGCTCTCTTTCCTACCTTCTGCGCTGCTCTCCTAACCTGTTTACCAGCTCAAACAACTGTGAAACAACATATCAGAGGTCACGGAACATGCAGCTGTCCTGCCGCTCTTTCTCAAGTATTTCGCGCACGGCCCACTTTCTGCGATCCTGACACTTGTTTCAAGTGAATCTCCTGAAGCCTCGCTGGGCGCCCTGCAGACAGTTCTGCAAGCACGCGCCAAGGTGGCCGAATTGTGAATGCAAGGTGTACTTACATTTGGCCCGACTGGCTTCCCAGGCGGCAAGGAACGCTTCGCAGATCGAAGTCTTCTCGTGTGCCGTGGGCGCTGCGTCGGTTGCTTAAAGATTCGCTGCGGAGATGTCCCAAGCCTGGTGCCTTGAATATTTAGCAGCCTGTGCCTAATTATTAGCAGCTTGGTAGATATAGGGATAATGGAAAAGGAAACGGAAAGTACTACTTAGGGTTTAGGTTTAGGGTTTATGATATAGCCACCCTTCAGTAGATAGAATATGGGGTATGTGGAGATCTTATTCCAAGATACCCAAAGCCATATTCTATCTACTTAAGGGGGACTATAGATTCAGCTTTTTACCGCTGGCTTGGCAAAGCAGGTCACACCCTCGCGACTCTGCTGATAAATGGTAGTTTCCCAAAAGAAGGGGACCACAACATAGACCACAATATGCTATAATCCTTATGATGGAGAAATGATACCCCTAATTTTGGGAAACCATGAACCCTAAGTAGTAGTTTCCATTTTCTTTTCCATTATCCCTATATAACCCCAATACATAGTAGTAGTAGTAGTAGTAGTAGTTTCCATTTTGTTTTCCATTATCCCACACCCCTAATTTGGTGAAACCCCCAAATGGCAAAGCAAGGTCCTGCTTCCTCTTGCGGAAGCCAGCAAGGAAAGACTGCCTGAAGACACTGCGTTGCTGTTACGGAACTTAGCTGTAAGTTGCTGTAATAAGGAACCCCGACTTCTTACTATCTACCCAGAATATGTTAACTTAATTTAAGTTCCTTACCCGCAACGCAGGACAGGCAAGACATGCCCAAGATGAGCGAGGTAAAAACCGCGAAAAAAACAAAGAAAAAACAAAAAACGAAGAAGTAGTGAAAACGACCTGCTGGCCGGATCGAAGGTGAGCACCTGGTCGTTCTCGCGCTTCGCTCGCCTTGAGCAGCTGACATACAGGGGGGGCATCTTGGAAAAGAAGAGTACCAGCCCTCCAAATGGTCTCTGTAGATCTCCAGCCTTTGCTTCTTCATGTCCTCTGCAAGCTGTTACTGCCCGGATTGCTGCAGTCCTGCCATGGGCCTCAAAGCCAACTCGGAGGCTTTACTTTGCCAAGCCATGCCATAGCTGACGGTACTTGAGACAAAACAGAGTATGAAGCCTGGCTGAAAACACAAGCACGTGTACCGTGGTCATGTCATAGGCTTCGATAGCGAGGCCACCGTACAAGTCTTTTGGGCACGCCCGGTCCCATCATGTGCAAGACATTGTAAGACTAATCTGCAGCTAGCAACTTTGCTTGAGGGTCGCAGCTGTCCATCGGGTTTGTTCTTCTGTGCCAAGCGGCATCGGACTCAGACATCAGCCGGCCTGAAAATCTCGCGACATGTTAGCATTTTCCGGCGAAACAGATTGTCTCCACGGCTAGCGCTGCAACAGGGCTTGACCCTACATCGGATGGAATGTTGGACGAGTTGGCGTTTGACGGTTCGAAAGCTTGTTCCTGTCCCACATCCCAGCAGCACGCAGGAACCGAGATTGCTATCTCATCCCACTTATGCTTTTTTCATCTCCTACCTCGGAAGAAATCTATCAAATGGGAGGCTAGAGGGCTCTAGCCTCCGCACACTGAGGACGCTGTGGACAGCCCCACATGCACACATCGCAGTCACTCGCCGGCAATCTCCTGCATCATGCTCACCTTGGAGGTCAGTGATGTGAGCGTCACACATGCTGAAACCTTGGGACCACCAAGAGACGCACATCAGGACTGGGGTGGCTTGCATCCAGTTTATACTCCGGATGCCTCAGTTCAGGCATACTGCTGCAGTTCCGTGCCATGGACATGCAAAGCACTTATGTGAACCTCAGAGCGCGACCCCTACAGCTAAAGAAGTCGACTTTGATGCTGGAGCCCTAAGTGCAGAAGATTGATTCAGCTACATGCGGCAACGAATACAAGCTCTGAAAATCAGAGTTGCTTTGCATCAAAGATTGTTGACCCCTTTTGGACTCTGTGAGACTGAGGCGTCTGCAGGGATCCCCTCCGCTAGCCATGTGTTCTTGGCATTCCTCTGGTCTTCTCTGGCGGGGCCCTGCTGCGAACAGAAATGATGAAGCAGCAAGCGCTCACTGCTACTGCTGACCGACCATGCTGCAGCGAAGGCACATGGATAGGGGTGAGCTTTTGGGAGCATTTGTCCATGTCTGGATAGATCACCTTCTGCAAGGCCATGACTCAGAACACAAAAGCCGAACATGAAGTGGTTTCGCCTCGTCTTCATTTCCATTCCTCAAGATGCGGAACTCTACCTGGCCGCTTGTTGGGACCTTGACCTTGGGAACGGCACATGACATTCAAGGCCGGTAAAAGGACTACTGCAGCTCACAGCCCATAAAGCGCGCGGATCCATGAAAACGTGCAGCTGCTACCCAACGCTACTTTGACTCTCCAAAGCCATAACTGAGGGCCAGCAGTGATAGTCCACAGACCCGGAACTGCTCCGTCCTGACACACACTGCCATCCGCTGGCTTCCACTTCCAGCCTTCCCCAATCACATCATTTCTTCCTCCATCTGCTCAAGGTCCCATTCGTTGAACGGGCCTGACGTTCAACGGATCAGCTGAGCGCAACGACTACTGCTCGGACATGGGGGCGCGCACCTGTGATGCAGTAGTTCTCGTCCTCCCCTTCATCTTCCTCCACTCCGGTGTCCTTCACAGGCCCGCAGGACCCTCATGCGGGTTCAAACGGTTCGAAGCCCAGATGTCCTCCTTGAACCACCTTTGTGGAGCATTTGGTGGGTCGTCCGGGTTCATTTCGATAGAGTATTTGTCTCCCGGCAAGATAACCTCAAGCAGAAAGAGTCGGGCACGGCGCTGTGCTTTCGCTGGCAGGCCTGATCTGGGCCATCCCAGTCCCAGAGTGATGGGTCGCTTCCTGCATCTCTAATACAGATGAGCTTCTACATTTTCACAAAAAGCGCGCTCAGGGCCCTGCCGTTAACACGGACTTCTGGCGGCGACATGCTCCTGTGGGCCAAAGGCACTCAAAGCTGCATGCTCGCTGTCCGCCGTAGCAGATTGCCACTTGCGATCTGTGCAACAATGTGTCCAGATTCGCTTCTGGTAAAGTTCGGCATTGCTCGGCGCCTCAGAAGTCTGCAGTACTTTCGCTGCAAGCCCAGATTTCTTTACATGTGTCCCGGGCGTGGTAGACATTCTCCCCCCAGAAAATCGCATGGGCGTTCGTGCCGCCGAAGCCTGGCCATGGGGTGCTCACTGCCATCATTCCGTCATCCTGCTCCAGCTTGCCGGTCGTTCCTCTTTAGTAGAGAACAATAGGGAATAAAGGAATGGTAAAACTGATGTCAATATATGTGAACTACAACAAAGTTTAGGGTGGCTAGCCGCGCATGAAGAGATGGAAATGACTCGGAAGTTACTAGATTTCGATGGATGATATAAGAGGCTCCGAAGCTACTCTAGGGATCCCTCGAGGCAAGCCCAAATCATGGCACGGCGACCAAAGGAGGAGACGTGCACGTTACCCTGTTCAGCAAACACATTCGAAACATGCGCATCAAGCCTATGCTCATGAAGGGCTTGCTGAGCTGCCTGTGAGAACTGGTAAGAGTTCAGCTCGCTGTTGAAAACTGCGTTGAAGCCAGTTTGGTCCAGATGCCTCAGGTATTTTCAACGGCGGCTGTGGCCGGATATATGCTCAGGTGCCAGGCGGATTCAGCTGGCGCAGATGGCAGCATGGTATTGCCGAGGAAGCCTTCACCTGACGAGTTCGTCTCCCAAGCTACCAATTACATCCAAGTAGCAGGGCAGCTGCCTGAAACACAGCTGCCAGCAACGAGGTCATGGCTGCGCCGCCTGACAGAAGTCATGCAAAGCTGTTCTGACCTGTCTAGTTCTTCTGCAATGTTTCGTAGCATGGGGGTTTCACAAAGTATTGGAGTTCAGAACGCAGCGGCAACCTCCTAGTCATCCCCGAATATGCTCTGGATTCCTGCAGGTACCCCTCTACTGAGGAACTCCCAAACTCCCAGGTCTTCGGAAGGAGCCTTCCAAGTGGCCAGTCTGCGACTTGTTGGTCACAACCAGCAGCGTGGTATCGCGTTGCTCCTAATCCACGACGTAGTTTTGGGGGGTTTTGGGCCAGCAGTCACCAGCTTGTAGTCGCCCAGGCCTTATTCTGCACCTTGCGAACTGCTCCAACTTCAATGGGATCACCTACAGCCATGGTGCAAGCGCCCACATGACCTTGCTCGGATCCGAACCCTGCACATCTGCACGTGCCTAGCGATGTCCCTGTTCCATGACAGCTCCACACACAAGACCTTGTTGTCGAGATGTGCTTTGAGTAGACTTTACCCGAAGGCTTTGCACCATCGGGCTATGATAAGTTTGTGTAGTTCCCAAACCCGGGGTCACGTTAACCCTAGACCCTTAACCCTAAACGTTAGGGTTTAATGTGAAAGCAATGAGGAAATTCAGGTTTCGTTTCAGTGCCGGGCTCAGTTGGCGAGATCTTGGCCTGCCCGAAATTGCCCGAAGATCTTTGGACCCTCAACTTACTGGCGGCTAGTAATTAAGGTATAAATGGGAACATATTCTATAGGGATTATATATAGGAATTATATTCCCTTATTCCCTACTAACAACCAGTAAGTCGAATCTAGCAAGACACCTTTTTACACCCTCGGTGCCTCGCGAATGGCTTTCCAAATCACCTCTTCCTGTGAAATGCCTGGCACAGGGCATCTCGATACCAAGGATTTCTCCGCTGCACGCGATTTAGGGTGTAGAGCTTGGGGTTTAGGGCTGTGAGGTCTAGGGCCCGGGGTTTAAGTTCTTTAAAGCAGGGTTCAGGGCTAAGGGAAACTGTCAATGCTGAAATTCCAGCGGCATTCTTTATTTGCTCAAGTCCGATAAAAGCAACACCGGCCGGAAGACCGTTTGGGGCTGTCAGGGTTGCCGATTTCCCGTTTTGGCCGACCTTCGTCACACTGGCATGTGGCACTGCACTGTCATTGTTCATGACTCCATCTTGGGTGGGTGACCATTGACCCGCGCCAGATGGCATCACGCTCGTCTGGCAAATCGCCAGGTTTCAGTGTCAGGCCGGAGCCTAACAGGCTAACAGGGCGATGAGTACCAAGGTCTTAAACGCCTCTCCTGATACCCAGTCTCAGCGCCCGGCAGCCATCCCCTCGCATGTAACCACCAGCGGTGGCGTTGAATGTGCGGCAACGTGCCTGGCATTCTATTCAATCCCTCTTCTGTGCGACAAGGAAACGCATCCTGATGCTCACAGCTTGGCATAATGGAGTTAGCCAAGTTGCGGAGGTCATGTGCGATTGCGAGCTGCCCACAAATGGGAAGGGCCTACCACAATTTTTTTTTTAACATAAGAGCTGCAATTGCCAGCAAGATCATCTGGAATTGACCGTCTGCCTAGCAGTGCACTAAGCACGTGACGATAGGCACTGGTGAATGCCAAGAGCAATGTGGAACTCAAGCTTGTCAATCCTAAGAAAACCAGAGTGCTAGGACCTTTCAGACTGCGAGGTGTACACGCTGGGCTACACGCGTCTGGTCCCTCAGCATGAACTTGGCCTGCAGTCTGGGAAGTGCTTTGCAGCAAGCTGTTCTGTTTTCCATAACTGCTTCAATTGGCCAAGGCTGGATAAGTAGCAGACCAGATGGGTCGCTGTCAGCGACGCTGAACAGGCTGTGTCAGCAACGTAGTTTGGACCTTGAGGGAGCCGAGCACTGCCCAACGCCAAGCATACTGATTTTTGGGCATCGAAACTGCACTCGTGCCTTTGAGGTTGAAGATGAAACTGAAGCGATTCGCAATGATGGCTTGGACGTTTGCACCCCCTTGCCTGCGATGACATGAATGTCGCATCTAGGTGAATCTGCGTTCTCAAAGCACCGCACATTTCCGCAGGAATGGGGAGTTTGTCATAATCATCCTGCATGGGAAGGATTGCCAGCATCCAGCACAAAGCTTCGACTCTGGAGAGTCCTTGTCCAAGCCTACTGATACACCCGCATGGTGCGGGGTGCCTGGCATATCATCCATGAGACAGATTTGAAGAGCAAACCCGTTCCTTGAATCCTGCTCACTTGAAGTCCAATCCAGCCAGCCACACGGCTAGCTATATCTTTCGTGATCCTGCAATGCATCTGAGCATGAGTGAGCCTGCGACACTCAGAGGCCAATCCTGTAAGACCTGAAGTAGTTCGATGCATCAACTAGAACAACAAGAAAACGTGCACGGGTCCCCATCTTGAAAAGGTTCTGAGCGCCGACCTCCAGGATCCGGCAAATGAGCTTGAGGTGTGGGTCACAGGGGTTCAGGGGAGAGGTGACGGGATTTTGGAGGAAGGGCAGGGAGGGTCTCAGTCTCCAAGAATGCGCTTCACTAGCCTCGGTTCAGTGAGTCAATCCTAAAGCCTAAGCCTGGCCCAGGCCCAAAGCCTAGGGCCAGGATGCAGCAGTATAGGGTCGCGTTTCCACTTCTTACATTGTGTCACCGCAAAATAAAAAAAAGTGTCGGTTTTTTGGGGGGGCCTCGATCCTCCGATTTTTCAGCAGTTGCATGCGTGTGCTCCTCCTGGCTGGCTGTTAAGGAACTTAAAGTAGGTCACTCTGATCAAGAGACTCCATTATTAACTACATACTCATATTATGGCAGGTCAAATAAAGGTCCTGCACAGCAACCCAGCCACACAAAGTGCACAGATGAGCTCCTAAACCCCAGACTTTGCAATCTCAAACCCCCAGCCCTGAACCCTTCTGGGTTGCTATTAATTTACCATATTTTGGGGTTTCCTTATTAGAGTACCTTCTTGAAGCTCGTTAACAGCAGCCCACCAACTCCACTGAACGTTGGCCCAGCTCCAAAAGCCCTTGGCAGCCCCTAAGCCCCAACACGATGTCCATTGTTTCAGGCAGATACGGAAGATATGGGTTCCAGTGATCCCGAACAACTTTGCACGATCAGAACCTCAGAACCTGAAATCCCCAGCCCTAAATTATCATTGTCAAACCGCTAAATGCCAGACTGAAACCCCGCAAAACCTACCCTCAAGCGGTTAAAGACCCTGGACATTGGCCCTATGCACGAAACCCCCTAGCTTTCTATAGCCCCTGAGCCCCAGCAAGGGGTCCATTGCCAAGCCCCCGAAAAAGGTCCCAGCCTAGTCCGTCATTTACCAAAGGTCTGGCATCCAGTTGTCCCTGATACTTCTCCAGTATTTACACCCAAAAAAAGCCAACCGCAGCAATCGACATTCTTAAACGTTAATTGAGCCCTAAACCCTAAGCTGCATTCCCGGAACCCTGCACCCCAACAGCAACAATCCTAAATCTATCAACCCTAAACCATGTACCCTAAACCCTTACTTACCAATTACCCAGCCCAAACCGTGTCCCCGAAACCCTGCATCCCACTGCGGGGGCACAGTTTACCATGCAATTCCTGTAGATGTGCCACACTTACAATGTACAAGTATCAAGTCAGGGAGCAGTCAGACCTTCCGTAATCGAGCATCTACTTATGATGCTACGAGCATCAGCAAAGGCCAAGAGAGCAAGGACGGTGTTTTTGTTTTAATTTTCCATGTGCCTCGGCACTTGGCACAGCCTCGATGTGCAAACTGACAAAGCAGATGCAGGGCGAGAGGAGAGCTGTACGCTCGAAGGGCGAGTGTGATGAACAGAGAGGCAGCAAAAAGAGTGTATTCATAAGAGTGCAACAAGGCGGAGAACCACCACATGCCATGCAAGTCGCAGAGTCAAGGAGTGAAGGCAACAACACATATTAGGGCACCACTGCAGTTCGATGTAGAACAATGGCAATTCGAGCAGCGAGCACAAAACAGGAATACGGGATCACTCCAAAAGGAAGCCAGAGATGCCAAGGTAGCAACCCACAAACATGTAACATGGTGACGGCGCCCCTAAGG
>CAJNIZ010043781.1:29753-49954 GCA_905231905.1 Symbiodinium pilosum
GGCTTTTGGATGGCACCAGGAGGCGTCAAACTAAAAATGACCACATCTGGCCCAAACCCATGGTTCTGAGCCCAGAACCATGGGTTTGGGCCCGATGTGGCCAGGTTTGGTGTAAATCCCTCCAAAAAACAACCAAAAATGACCTCATCTGGCCCAGACCCAGGTTCTGGGCCCGAGAACCTGGCTTTGAGCCAGATGTGGTCATTTTGGGTGTTTTGGGAGGGAACCCAAGAAAACATGCTGCCTGCGTTGCCCGCCCCTGGGCGCAGCCCCTTAAATAATAGTGCTTATAACAACATATAGTTACAGTAGTGACATAGTCATAAAAACAGTAGTAATGGGAATAATCATAGAAACGGAGGAAATATGAGTAATAATACTACCACTTCTAATGGTACCTAGTAACAGTAGTGAAGTAGTCACATTCTTAAAAGCAAAGAATAGCACTAATAGCAATAGTACAAACAATAGTATGTCGTGAGAATAGCAAAGTAGTCATAATAATGATAAGCATAGAAATAACAGTGATAATAGTAGTAATAACCGTACAAAATAACAGTAATTAGAATAATAATCAAAATCACCATAGGAATAGAAATAATAGTAACCATTGTCGTACTAATTTTGTCTAGCGAGCACTGCTTGCTCCACCAGAACCGGGCAGAATAAACTCCAGAGGCCAAGAATTATGTACATACGAGTGACTAAAACAAAGCACCACGTACTAAATAGTAAGAATAATAGTTCATTAACAATGGTCATAATAGTAGCAATAAGTTCAGTAATAGTAACCACGTTCATAATACTAATAGCAATAATGAGCATAAATCTGTTTATGCGCTTGTTCTACCCCCCCCCCCGCTTACCCGTGTTACTGCTGTTATGCTCGTGTTACCGTGAATGTTCATAGAAATAATAATAATAACAATAATAATATAGCAATGATGGATTCCGATGCCTCTGCCCAGCGAAGCATGCACTCCAGGCCTGACAGAAGCTGAGAAAAAGAGTCTTGTCAAGATCAAAATCGCTCGATCCCACATCTCAGGCCTCCTTCGTCTCAAAGGATCCTGAAGCTGCCTCCGCGGGCTCCTGTCACGCAAGTTGCAGCCCAGAACAAAGGGTGCATCAGCTCTCCATGCCTGAATGCGGTGTCTGCGTTTGCCGTGCCTGAACAATCCAGTAATGACAGCTCTTCCTCAAATGATGGGTCCAACTGATTGTGACGCCTTCTGAAGGGCATGACCGTCGAGCTCGAGATGAAGGCAAAGGCCTTCCTGATGCGCCTTCATTCATCGAAGGGGCCTGTTGGCAAAGTGTTGGTAAGGTGATTGCAGTGAAGCTCTTGAATGGAATCCTCTCTGAGCGGAGAGCCCAGTTGTTAGAGCCCAAGCGAAGCAGCTGCTCCAACCTCATTCTCTGGCTTCTTTGGCTCTAGGGTAAGGGACTGGGGTGTCACCAAGGGCCGAGCTCACTCGACCGCGGCTTGTGCTCCAGACCGAGCTCCTGCTCAGAGGCACCCGCAGAATCCGTAGAATACCCTGGAATCGTGTAGACATCTGCCCTCTGGCTTTAGCTGCTAAGGTGGGCACCTTGCAACAGTCCTCCGGCAACCACACGACTCGGAGATCCTGCGCGACTTCTGGCTGGATCATGTTACAAAGAGGTTTGCTCAGTTGTTAATTTCTTGGTGCGAGATGTTGGGTTTAATTAGCTGGCACGGGTCATGCATTTAGTTCATTGCTGCTTCATCGAGTTGCTTCGCCACATGCTGTCCCACTTCCTCGTGTCAAGCTGCCGGACAATACGTCTACAAGCAGATGCTACTAAGCAGCTATCGTTGGGGCACATTCCTTCAATGAGGTTCCACGGAGCCATTGCTAGGATTAGGCCCTGCTCATGTGGCCCATGGAGATGCATGCCAAACCAGTGAGGGACATGAAGGGTCCTGCGACCCGATCTTTCGGTAGATTTGGTACCAACTGACCACCAGGTATCCTCCCACAATGCTGGCATCTGAAACTCACAGAAAGTTCAAATATGTTGTAGTTTCCATGTGCTTTTATTCTTGTTCATTATCCTTGTATAACTCTATAATATCCTACATGATCCCCATATTCTGGGCCCTATATAATCCCTTAATGAGAAAGTACTGGCCTCCGCACCTTTCTTGCAGCAGAGCACCACTTTGGGTGCAACCTGGCTCTGCTCAAAAACTGCTCAGCGGCCACAGGTCAACACGCTGAGGCAGCAGCGACGAAAAGTGCCACTTTGGGTGATGACCCGAGCCTGGGAAACTAGCTTCATCAAACCTTGCAAATAAAATGAGGCTCAATAGCCGGGTGAGTACAGTACCTTGTCGGCCTGTGCTGCCCACACTGCGCCTTCCAGGAGATTGGTCCTGTCTAGTTGGACTTAAGCCGAAGCAAAACAACAAAAGCAGGTCGTCCTGCTCCGGCCCACCAGCACCGCCAGGTCACTCACAGATAGCATTTCATGACCTGCACAGGGCCACAGCAAAGGCAGCCATCAACGAAACGTGGTTTCCAAGCGTTTGGCCTGCCAGCGAGATCCGATAAAACTTCAGGCCTGCAACAGATTGATCAGCGTAATCAGCCCAAGGATATCTGGGGTAGGGTTTAGGGTTTAGGGGTGGCCAGTTCATTTTCCATTTTTCCATTCGATTCTCCAAGATGGGGGAAATTCCACTGTAAATCCTAAATTGTGGCCTCTATCTTCTTTCCATTACCCCTATATAACGCCTATCAAACCGTATATACCCCTACATAACCCCATTATAGTAGTTTCCACTTTCTTTTCCATTATCCCTATATAACCCCAATATACTATATAGTAGCTTCCATGATTTCCATTATCCCGATATACACCCCTATATAACCCCAATATATACCCTATTATACTATTGCTTCCATTTTCTTTTCCATTATCCATCTATAACCCCATACTGGGGCTCCCTGTGAGGACCTGGGCATGGCTAATGTCGGATGCTTTTGGCAGCTTAGAGCTTCTCGGGAATTACATGGGCTTATGTAGGCTTAGGGTTTAGGGATATCACCCCCAAAAATGCCGAATGAAATGGAAAAGTATTTGGAAAATGAAATGGAAGCTGGCATCATGTAGTGGTTTATGGTCCCGTATTTGAGGAAACGTGAGGTCACAACTCCACACATACTCTAGACTCTAGCCATTTCACATGCATAGCAGGCGACCATATTTTGGCGATATTTGGCGGCACAGTCATGTCTGTATCCTGCCAGGGAACCCTACAGGGATCTACTTCATAGATCCCCTGAAGGCTGGGTATGTATGCCATCAGAACGAGCTAGAGCAGCTCACATGCCAGCTCATTCGTTTACAGGATGATACCACGCAGGATGTGGCCGTCGCCTAGCCAGCGCAACCAGACTTACAACGGAGCACTCCCCAGAGAAGGCCGGGGAAGAGGCAGCTTGTAGTTCAGCAGCAACTCTTGTCCAGGAAGTATGGCGCAAAGCGCCTCTTGAAAAGATGCGTACCCATCCGCAAAGTTGCAACATGGCGTATGGTTTTGAATGATAGTGCCAGAGATACCTGCAGAGCTACAGTGGGCGGCCGAACGTCGGGAGGAACATGGATCTCACCTCATGCGCGCCCAATGCGCCCAATACCACGACAAGTCTCAAGAGTACCACGTCAGGCGGCTACCAAGCATGTTGTGCTTCTCAGCCACTCCATGTTTGAGGATCCAAATACCACAGACCGGCATGCGAGCGGTTCACGGACAGCGTAGCATCTAGCGGCCTGGTTTCAACGGGGCCGAAAGGAGAGAGCCCTCTAGAAGAAGGCATCGGAATCTTGCAATCCAGGTGGCTCCAGCTGTTGCAGACTAACGTTGGCATGCTGACCTGAATGCCGGTCATAGAAAGACATGACATTAGAAGAAGAGGCACAAGCTGATAGCTATGCATAGCTCCACAGTCAAAAAGACCAAGTACTTGGCCCCTAGGTGGGTGGTTCACCAGCTGACCTGGCTATGTCTAGACTCAGGCGGCTCCTCTTGAGGTTGTGATACAAGTAACACTTTGTGGGCTGACCAACTGCAAAGGGACTTCGCATGCCATCCTTGGCGCAAAAGGTTACAAGAGCAGCACCACGGAGTTCAGACGGGCAAGGGAGGGATGTGACATGGCAAGATGCGGATCTGACGCGGCCGTCTGCGCGAAACCCATCCTCCGAGGGCATGATGAAACGTTGGTGACACGCAAACAAGCGCATCAAAATGAGACCAGGTATATCCCGGTGTGGCCAATCCTGCGCTGAGATTCCATAATGCCGCCATCACAGCATAGGTGATAGGACACCTCATCAAGTAACATGAACTTGAACCTGGTCTGGACCAACCATGATCGGGGAACTTGCTGCAGCTGCTTGCACCAAGAAGCCACGTCCTCCCGTGTGCAGGATGTCAACTCTGGATCAACCTTTGCACATGACAGCTGAGAAACCTTTAGTCGCACTTGCTGGCGCGAGCACGACCTGCTTTCTGTATAAGCAACCGCTTCCGGACCGTGGACATCCAGAAGGTGGGACCAGCAGTACCTGTCCAAGCGTTCCTTCCTGACTTGCTTGAGCTTCAGATTCTGCTGACGGGGTGCATTGGAGTCTCTGTTCCCCACTGCACCTTGTTCATAGGCACCTAAGACTGGAAAGCATGATGCGTCGGCTGAACAAGGAGGCTTTCAAGCTCAGGGCATGACTGAGGGGAACCAGACACCGGCATACAGGGCCACAAGGGCTCCAGCTGGCACTGATCCGGTAACAAAAACACCATTGCCGCTGGACGGATCATTGATACTGGAAGGTCGCACTTCAACCTCAGAAAATCTGAGGGTTTCCCAAAATGATGGAGAATCAAATGGAAAAGAAAACGGAAAATGAAATGGAAACTGAGGTTATATAGGGGTATATGATAGCTTCACAATTTAAACCCCAACATACTAAAATCCTTATTGTGGGGACCAAAAAAGTACCCCTAATTTTGGGAAAGCCCCAATGCGGAGCATGAAGTCAGAGAAGGCTACGCATCAGCATACCTTCTACACTATGATCGCTAGCCTTGAAGCCTTGAAAGATCCGTGCCAAGCCTTAAACACAAACCTGCCAACTCAATCAACTTCTCGAAGAACGTTAAAATATCATGCGAGACTGAAACCTCACTTATGCAGCTGCGTCTGCCACGGTTGCCACGGTTGGAACTTCGGATGTGTTCAAAACTGCTGTTGGTTGCTCGAGATGCATCCAAGCTACTGAGAAGCCATGCAAGCTCACGCCCTGGAGAAATCATCATGAGAGCTAGGAGAAATCACTCCAAGCCAAAGGAAAACGTAAATTTACTCTGCGCATATTGCGAGCATTTCTACTTTCATTCAGTAACATTAACATACTACGTCGGGAGCTGTACAGTCACAACTGCCTCTACAGCTTTACTCTGTCTCCTGACCACCCAGTTCCCTTCTGCACCTGCGCAAGAGCTATTGCTTCCTGCATCAGCTTTTTTGCGGAGGAAGCCCGCAAGACACTTGTCGCAGCCAATTTGGCCATTGCCAGGACAGCAAAAGGGCCATCGGCGGTGTCTCGTGACCACGCAGGAACCCGTTTAAGCTTGAACCAGCTTGATAGCAAGCAAGGAACTCAGCTGGCAGTTTGCAATCATGATATCACGGAACAGCATGCACTGCACTCCCTGCGCGCCTAGAATGGAGCCTGGAACGAGCTTCACAAGGTGTGGAAATTCCTCTGGCTGCCGGATATGAAGTAAGCGGACACTTCAATTGAAAGACATCAGGGCGCTCAACACGGTCAAGACACAACCTTTGAGAAAGCTGCGCACCTGCACGAGGAGCACTGCGCTTCTCTCCTCTTCTTTTGCGCGTTGATCACCGGTCATGGAAGCCTGCTTAGGCTAAACTTAGTGGTCAGCATGGACAGTTCCATACTCATACATGGTCATGCTTCTGTTTGTTTGCAATATACCTGCAGTAGCATCCCATTAAAATTAAATCAAGTCTCAAAACTCTGCACCGTCTCAGCCTGCAGGCCACCGGGGTTGAGTTTGCATTTCGATCTCGCGCAGAGATAGGAGTAGCGAAGTACCACCTCGATAAAGGCTTTCACCTCTCAAAATCTTGCACTCTCAAAGCTAGCAGTGGCCCATCTGCGCATTGTTGCTTGGGCATGAGGCTGAAGCACATACTAAGACTCAGGACAATCAGCTTGGATGAGCTCTCTGCGCCATCTTTTGCGAAGTAGCGCACGGACCTCTCCACATCCTGAGCAAAAGGGCGACCTAACTTAACCAGCAAGCGCAACACATAGTGGATAGCTTCGCTGGAACATGCACGACCTCGTGACCATCACCATGCTTCAGCGCGAGGTCCTGACAACAAAAATGCACAGTGCTGAATCTGCGCCGACAGGCCGATGAAACTCACAATGCAGTGCAAATCTACAGTCGAGTTGCCGAGCGAAACAGCTAGCCTGTGTGAATGCAACGAAGTAGGTCATATGAAGCGGGTCTAATCTGTACACAAAAAAACGCAAAGGTACTTGATCCATGTTGAGGTTCTGTACGTCTTGAAGGCCTTCAAAAAAGCTCTCACGGCGCGTGCCGGGGTGGAAGGGAGAAAGGCGCAAAGAAAGACCCATTGACGCCACTGATGCCTTTGATTATCACTCGAAGACGAATTCTGATAATTCTGTTGGCACGCAGCACCAGCTTTCGTGACACCTAGAACTTTGAAACGACACTGGATAAGAAGCCAGGGACATGCAAGTTGGGGGATGGATGCTCTGAATGTCCAGGTCACACAGAGCTAGGTCACAGAGAGGGACGCTACAACAGCCGGTTCGGCGCGAGAGCAAGCTCGTCAAAGGCCTTTCTACGGAGGCTGCAGTATTTGAAGCATGGACTGCAAGTCTGGCGCGGCGCTTGACACGCTAAATTCACTAAATTAGGCACTGCCAGCATGTTTTGATGCTTGATCATGTCAACTTCGGATTACTAAAGCTGGTCGGATTAGAGCTAAATCGGTCCTGAACCGAATAATATAAATGGGTACAGATTACAGCTAAATGCAGTCTGAACGGATTAATAACATAGGAACGGAATAGTGCATGCTTGCTTCCGGAAATGCCCAAGCAGAGAAAAACCCAACAAAAGACAGAGAGAAGAAAGCCAGAGAAGCGAGGTTATCGGAATTCAAGGTTTAGGTTTGGAGGTGTGGGGTTTAAATCTAATTCAAAGCTCAGGGTTCAGGCTTTAGAAGTTTGCCTTCACGGTTTCGGGTCTAATTAGGCTTTAGCACAGGGTTTAGGGTTTAAGGTTTTGGGGTTGATAAAGGTCTCAGTCTAGGGTTTAGGGTTTCAGGTTTGGGGATCGCGGTCCAAGGTTCAGGGAGCTAGGTTCGGGCTTTAAAGTTAATTAAAGGTTCAAGGTTCGCGGCTGGCTCAGACCACCCCAAACAAGTTTTCACGAACTTGATTGGGACGCCCCGGATTATTCA
Organism: Symbiodinium pilosum; assembly: GCA_905231905.1. NCBI lineage: Eukaryota > Dinophyceae > Suessiales > Symbiodiniaceae > Symbiodinium > Symbiodinium pilosum. Next base: position 37,316 of record CAJNIZ010043781.1, read on the forward strand.
GATCCGCACTTGTTACGGGGGAGGGCTTCATAATCAGTCTACTGTTGCTTGAGGCATTGCTTAACCCTGACAAGAGGCATGGAAAGGATCAAGAACCTGTGACTCAAACCTTGCACTCCCGCCATCCAATTGAGTAGTATTTTTTTGGGGATACTATGGTACCCAGTACAGAGTAAGATTCTATCCTCCTTTTGGGGTATAGTATTTTATTTAAGGAATATCATCTTACTGGGTTTAACCACCAAAAAGAAACGCTACTCAATTCTCGTTCCTGGAACACGAAAGGCTCTTATCATAGCTCTTTCCTGCATACCCTAAATGGTAAATCAAAAGCTGTCTTCTACAAAGCCGTAGACGCTAAACCCGCAGGCAGAAAGCCTCCATCAAAGATTCTTACTAGTTCATAGCAGCGAATCAGGGAATACAATCACTGTATAATCCCCATGGCGTCCCTATGTGCTACATTACCTTGTTTCCCTACTAGCCCTGCTGGCTGACTCCTAGTACTGAATGAGGGACACTGCTCTCCCGGTCCCTCGGGTTAATGAGTGACTCCACGAAATTGATTGTAGTCATGAAGCGGCCTGGGGCCTAGGCCCCAGAGTCATCTGAGGACAGCCCCACAGCTAGGATGCCATTTTTGGGCTCAAACCGGTGTCCTCGTCATGCCGGTTGATACAGCCTCAAGATGCATGGCAGGCTACACGTCACAACAGGCAGTCCATCAAGTGCCCCTCATCTGTGGGCAAGCTAGACTCTGTTCTTTCTGAGACCAAGGACCCCAAAAGAAGCCGTTGCAAAGGCCATTTGAGAGCAAAACCTGTGCAGTGTTGCATGACGGCTTTCTGGCGCTATGAGCCGTCATGTGAGTAGCTGAGCTTGGAGCACTGTGCCGCATGAAGAAGGGATTGTCGCTTACCTCTTGCGGCGGGAAGCCAACCAGACATGCATGTATGGATCTGTATGGTCTGGAAGGTATCCACCGAGGCCGGAGGCCTGGGGGACTCGCAAGTCACTGAATAATGAAACCTGGAATCCTCTAATTGGAGAATATTGGAGACCTTCCCATAGAAGTCTGAACCTCCTCCTCACGACATGCAATCGTTGCACTTCCTTGCCCCATTTTTGGACTGCAGGGCCCGGGCATTCAGGGACCAGATGTAAGAGCCCACCAACTGCATCTTTTGCCTGGCCTGGTCAAAAAAGTTCAGTGTGTAAACGATTCTGGCATTCCGGCGGCAAGGGAGCGCACTTCCGCGGCAATCTCTGCCAGTCCACCAGCCTGGCGTTTTCACATGGAAGCCCTACGCCTATCTGTGCTGATTGCTGAGGAGCTCTCCGGCAAGGGAAGTCTCCTCACCTGCGCAGAATGTGAGAAAGTGTCTTTGGGCCTCACGCAGCAGCTCAAAGCTGTCAATGCTCAGTACTCTGCATCGGGGCTCGACTTCACTGTCAATGGGTCGCAAAGATATAAGTCCTGCAAATCTACAGCCATGGTTTTCAAAGAGCCCATTCTGAACGCCGACCTCTACATCATCATCCATGGAGAGAATGTGAGTACCTGCATATATCATCGAGACTTTGACATGCTCAAACCCGCAGCGTCACAGCAGAACAGTTCTTCAGGCTTCGACCTTCGGCAAAAAACTTTGTGATGAAGTTCCGCTGGCGCCTGATTACTTGATTCCCGAGTAAGACAATGGAGGCGCTTCTCTGTCAACGCCACAAGGCTCGGCATGCCGCCACAAAGTTGGCACTCCAACAATGATATTCGGCCATTGCTGACCTTTGCCGTGGTTTAAATGCATCTTTGAATCGATCCTTGTTTCTGCGACACTGTCAGTCGAACCAGCAAGTGATAGCGAGGTCATGCGCATGCTGACAAATGAACAGTGTGCTTCATGGCTGCACATTGCAGATGCGGTCTTTCCCTCCAGCCGTCAAGGCTTCAAGCTGCAAGCGGCGCGCTTACAGCTCACGTCCTTCTTGATTCACTGTTGTAGTTACCACGTGCATCCGCGCGCTCTCTTGGAGTCCTCGTGCTCAAGCAGATGCGGCCGGCGAGGTTCAGACTGGGAAGCGAAAGAAGCTAGACATCATTCAAGAGGTATTCTGCCAAACGATGCGGTGGGTGCCAAAGAAAGCAGCAGGTTTCTGTCTTGCTCCGCCATCCTGAGTTCATGATACACGCCGACTTTCAATGGGGCCTGCCATGCCTTATGCGCAAGCTGAGAGTCTGCATGATGACAGTATCATCTGACGGCTGACACCAGATCGCAGACTGGATGGACGTCGGATCCAAGCCGTTGGCACCGAGCGAGATCAAGGCACACCTCAAAGGTTGGCACAACATGGTCTACGTTTAGCCCTCTTACAATGACCTTGTCACACAACAGCTTCAAATCACGTCAGCAACAAAACATTGATTCGAGTTGAACCTTGGCTTTTCGGATTCTGGCTGTCAGTCCTGGCTTTACTTGAAGATAGTATCCTTACGCGTAGCTTGTCACATGCTATCCAGCATTTTCCGAACTCATGGCCGCCCCACGACGAGCAATACTTTACCAACTACAGTATTAGATGGTGGACCCACAACCGCTGTGATGACGATCAGCTTCTCAGCACAGATCTCTGCGTACCACATTGTACCGCGACTTACCCCGCACCTGGAAATCGGTTCACGATCCCCCTCTTCCCCGATGCTACTTTTTTCACCCTTCATGCCGGCGCACCACCTCCGTCCACCATGAGTCAGCAAAGGCGTGCTTCCCATAATTGCTGCTGGGGAGCTGTAGTGGTGTCAGGCGCCCTTGACCAGTCCTCGTAGCAACCTCTTCTGCAGGACTGGAAGCATTAGTGCTCAAACATGGCTTCATGGCTTCATGTCCGTGAGTGCCTCGGAGCCGGAGAACAGCCCAGCCTCTGAATGTGTTGGCACAGTTGAAATGTGCCTTGCCGAAGCCTGCCTCTGTCTTCAGAGCACAGCCGGCAGTTGGACGTGATGAAGGTGCGTAGGCTCGCTTCTTGGCAGCGGCTTCCCAATGCACTGAGACAGTGTAGAACCCGGACTACTGATGCCTCCACTTAAATCTTCCAAGGCGCAGCAGCGATTCGTGCGGCAGAGGCTTGGTATTCCTCAACATGTTGTGAACTTGCTTTGCATCCGAAAAGTCTGGACTGTCAAAGTACCAGCCTCAAGTGTCTCTCCGACAAGGTCGTGGTGTCTGAAGTTTGAATGCCTGCGATTGTCTTGCAAGCCGCCTATCAGCTTGCTAATGCGCGGTGGTGGTTTCCCTCCACTTGAAACCAGGAGGCTGGAGGCAATCTCCAACTTTTGACGTTGCTCCCGTGGAACCGATAAGGTCACCTAAGCACGCGCCGGCGCGGACTGCTGTTGCAGATTGAGTTTGTTCTCCATAGTGTTCAGCAATACAGCCTTCAGAAACACATACATGATGATGCGTCCGATTCCAGTTGTCTTGCAAACGTGAACTTGCCAAATCGGAACCCTTTCCGACCCAAGAAAAAAGCCAAAGGGCAGCCATGCCACGAAGAGTTGGGTACTTCTTGAGCAAGCTTTGGCGAACTGGCTTCACAATGTCCCCGACCTTCAAGGCGGGCAATGTCACCGGTGTCAAGTTAGGTCACTGGAAAAAAGCATGCTTGTGCAGTGCAAGCTTCACAACCGTGTCAGACGTGACTGCCATGCCATGGCTACCAACAAGCTGCGTTTGCACATCTGTTTCAGCATGTCAGCTCTCCGCAACCGCCTGGCGCTCCTTCTCCGCTTGCACGGTCCGGAAACCAGCCGCCTCCAATGCCTGAATTCGACGGCTAGTGGTGCCCTGTTTCTCTGGACAGCCCAAGTCCAAAGCAAGCGGTGCTGCGCCTGGGAACCATCAGCCAACGAGGACAGAAAGCGCAATCCTGAAGCCGCCCGCTTCACAAGACAAAGGCGAGGTTCAGGTTTACACAGGCGGCCTGCAAACATGGGCCACCTCACTGCTGCATTGAAATTTCGTCAACCAAGAAGCTCGAAAAGGTGGCCACTTCTGCGAGCAGTTGGGAAGCCTGGCAGATGTATCCGTCGACGTGGAGAACGGAGATCCACATGCTAATACACACATACAGTCATACACACGGTGATCAGCAGCACCTCGGCATCAGGCAATTGGGAAGATGCGATTGCATCCTGAGTCTTGGCTGAGTTTTGTAATCTCTGCAAAATACCGCGGCTCACTTGGCAAGAGGCCAAACCTATCTCACCATGGGAGAAGAGGTTGCCAAGCAGCACCTGCCCACAGTGGCGAGGCTGTACAGGGCCCAGATTGCAGACTTGGCTGCCTGCTCCGGTGCCAGTTGAGTACTTCCCAATTCCAAAGCCGGTCCGAAGTACACGTTTCCGCCTTACCGCGGGGCATCCTGCAATGTCTTGGACTGCGTTTGCATCGCTGCGACAGGAGGGTCCAGGCTACAACTTCCTGAGAAGCAGGCTCACGTGTGCGAGGCCTGAATGGCAAAAGCAAACAGCATCACACGACGGACACCTACTGAACCATGCTCTCATATTTGACCATTTAAGACGTGAGGTCGTTGCCAACGCAGGAGTGCGATGATGAGGCGCGCGTCAGCCAATTCGCAAGAACGATCAGCCTTGGTACCATCTGCGAGGAATCGATGCTGTAAGTTATGGGAGAGAAGGGCGAGGCTGCCGAGGCTCTACCGCTGGAATCTGATTCGGCCAGCAGTTAAGTGCCACATGTTTTTCTTCGCCCGCAGCCCCATTGCTGAGTTGCCAAGGAGCAAGGAATCGGTGCCGAGGCCCAGTGCCGACTCAAAGGCTGCCCTGGCATCATTCAGCATCACCCAGGGCCTTGAGAAGATGCGGAAACTATTAAGGAATCCAAGGAGAAAAACGAGATGTGGAAAGGACTGAAGGCGGTAAACAAGTTGTTCTTGGTAAGCCCTGCGCTTGCGGAAGAACTGTGGCAGCAGACCCAGCTGATCCGCCAAGGATGGTATCTCGGCCCTCCTTTCTCGACCAAAGCAATCAAAACCTACTTGGAGGGGTTCCCAAAATTAGGGATAATTTTTTGGGGGTCCCTGTAATAAGGATTAGTCTACAGTGGGGTCCCCCTATTTGGGGAATTACCACTTGAAAACTGGAAGGCACCAAAACCCAAACCATCCTAAGCCCTGAAGTGAACCCTATCCGGACCCGGGATGTCTTACCCCCTTTATAACATATATCCAGAATATGGGATGTATTATTGGGGTTATATAGGGATAACGGAAAAGAACATGGAAACTACTATGTTACAATAGGGTATATATTGGGGTTATAGTCCCCCTTAAGTAGATAGAATATGGGGTATGTGGAATATACCCAAAGCCGCATTCTATCTACTTGACGGGGATTACAACCCCCCCAAAAATTCAGAGTCCAGCCAAACCCTGGAAAGTATGCCCGTCCCTGGTGTTGTGGAGCGGTTTGGAAGCCGCCAAATTCCATGGCCAAGGCGCATGGCGTTTCACAGCTGGCAGGCTGCAAGGTGGCTGTAGCCCTAGATATACGCATGAAACCTGTATGTAATGCTTTTTTGAGAGACCCCGTGTTTTAAGAGCCCGCTTCTTAGCCGGCTCAACATAGGGATTAAGCCATAGCTGGGCTTCACGATGGTTTGAGATTAGTTTTGGCTTGGGGGTTGGAGGAGGTTGTTTGACCATGTTCGGTTCGCTGCGCACCTTCCTGTACTTGAAAGAAGTAATGACATCTGAATCTAAACCTCAGTCTCGAGACCAAACAAGAAACTTGCGAAACGAATGAAAAACATGGTCAGAGTCAGTCCCTTCTGGCCTATGACGGGGCACTTCAAGGCACGAATGGCTGAGGTCCGTTCCCAGTGCTCTGCGGTAAACGTCATACCTGGCAGTATTTTCTGTGATGCACAGACCGGCTGAAGAGCTTCAAAATAATCCGAATCCCATGCTGGGGCAACTGGGACTCTGATGCCACGAAGATGTAGACGCGGTAGTGTGGAACACCCTGCCTGTACATAGACTCAAAGGCACAGGTGCTACCAACAACGAGCCCAGCCCTGGCACCTCTGCAGCACGGCTAGAGTCTTGCTCTGAATCAAATTCCTGGCAGCAGGTTGGCATCTCCACCACTACATGGGCAAATGTGATACATACAATGCACTGAGCCGCGCGACTCTCTCTTGTAGCTCGGAATCGCTACATAAAAGTTACCGTCGGCTGGCGGCCGAGGAACCTGCACCATTGCAAGGCTTCACTTTGCCACTACCCGAAATTGCGGATACAAGAAACATGGAAAGTCAAAGATGAGCTGCCCGGAGCTGGACTCCTACACCCTCCCAGCCTTTGCCTGACAAGGCATTGTTCACCGCCAACGGCATACATCTACGCATCTGCGCTGCAGGCTGGTAACGCGCGTGGGCGTTGCCATTTGTTATGTTTGTGACGACGCTGACTTCAGGAACTAAGCCACTAAGGCAGCACTCCGACAACACCGCAAGTACATGTCATGACCATCTTCAAGTTGGCTGACGAGGTCGAGACATCCTATCCTAGTGCTTACGGATGAAGGCGGATCTAGGCTCTTGAAGCTTCTTCCTCTATCTGCTCGCTGAGCCGGGAAGCTGCGCTTGGTGTTTTCCAACTGGAGACAGAACTTGCCTCCGAACAGCCTCAGAACACCTATTGCAAGTGCACGTGCGCACGCTTCCGGCTCATCCCACCTTGCCATGAGCCGGCTTGACAAGTTGACCACCTCAACTTCACACTGGCAGTGTGCAGATATGCTGCAGACAATCCCAGACACCTGAACAGAGAAAGGGCTGGGTAACCTGCATTGATGTGATGGCCTTCAGGGCCAGGTGGACCTTCTACACATCGAAGCCAGTCGAGGTCCTCGGCTTACATGGTTTTATATTGAAGTTTCACAGCGTCGCAGGATCCTAGCTTATCGCATCTGATGCCAACAGATGCCAAGCGACTCCAACTTCGTTCCCTGTGAGAATCAGCCTGCGTCGGGTGTCTGCTGCTTTCGTGCCATGTAACTGGAGGACGGCGCGGGAAGCTATGCTGCGTCAGAAGGTGAGGTCAGGGCGGATCCACGTGCTCCAGCAAAGAAGCCGATAGAATCAAAGTCTCCTGTGTCACATACTTTTCCAACATAATCCGTTTCTGGTTGTTCTGTGCAGGGCAGCCATGGCTGAAGCTAAGCCTCCTCCGTCCGGCACGACAGTTCGAACAGGGAAGGGCCTTCGCGTTTTGCTTTCTCGTAGGAGACTGCCGTGCCTAAGTCTGAGTCTGGGCGCCGTGCGGAAGATGAGCACTGTGTTTGATCCAGCAGCTATCTGTACAGAGTCCTCGCACATGTTGGGTTCCAACTGCAGATCTGCAACTACCACATGATGGCGCAGGCACCAGATTTAAGGTGTTCTGTCGCGCACCCCCCGACTGCTTCCCCGAAGACATGTAGCGCCCGCGCAGATCTCCGCGCGAAGGCCTACTCTGCCGTGTGCCCTGGCCCGTGATACACAGGTTCTTGGTGAGACATATTGCCCCACACAAACAATCACATACGCCCTCATTCGGCAGGTGCGAGCTTTGTGCAAGGGCCTAAATCTTGAACTCTGACGTTCACATCTCTACACAGTGCTACAACAACCACACAAGAAGCTCTCGATCGGCTCGTCACTGCCTGCCTGAGAACTACCAGCTCCTTGCCTCCAGCACCGCTGCTCAAACTGTCAGCGGCAAGGGTGGAGCTGAATTTTGCCACATTGTTCAGAGATCTATTGACTCGAGGATTCTGAAGGTTCGTCGGATCTGCTGCAATGCGGCTCTGGCTGCGAATTAGCATGAAAAGTGCATGGAAGTATGGCAAGGAACTCACCCTACCGCCTTTGCACACGAACCTTTGGCTCAACCTGGCACGAGCCAGTCATGAAGGTAGCAGATCAAATTGGACCTTGCAAACAAGAAGCCCGCAAAATTGCAATTACGTATCCGGAGTCTAGGGGCGCAGCCCAGCGAGACTTCCAATGTCACCAATGAGAAGCCAGTATGAAATCGCTATGAGGTTAAACTCCTGCAGGACACCAAATGCTTCCACTTCACTGCTCCCACACTGGAGTCGAACACAGAAGGTGCTCAAGGTTGCCGTCAGGTCCGTCCTGCGGTATGGCCGAATCCACATAGCGGCCTGTCACTTGCAGTGGAGGAATGTACAGGTTCAGCCTATACGGGAAGGCTCCGACTCATCAAGAATGCAGTCTGGTGTAATTGGGAGCCAGGCTGATTGTGCCGTAGATCAACCCGTCGCCAAGCATTACCTGATGCTCTTGCAGTTTTGAGAATTGCGAATTCCGTATGCGGTCTCCAACTTGGCAGATGTCTGCTCTCCAACAAAGTTGAGCTGCCAGAAAGGCTCCCAGGGGAGCAAGCACCTGAAGCCCAAAGCCATGACCAACACAAGCCAAATGGCCAGGACCAGGACACCAGGAGGCTGGCTGGCTGGAGCGACAGAAGCAGCAAAGCACCCAGCGTACTGAAGCCTCGCTTCGGAAGGACTCCCACGACACCAGTACCAGAAAATGTTGCTCTAATATGCTCCAACTGAGCAACAAGGAAGCCACCTACGTAGATTGCGGGATGTCGAGGAAGGACTCGGTAGCTGAGCCATCGTCCACATAGACCTGCCCAGCTTGCGTGGGAAGCTTCTGAGTTGCTTGTTGGCAAATGGTCTTAACATCGGAACTGAACATGTCTCCGAGTCTCCGATCACCAAGCATGCCTCCTAGCATGTTCGCTGTGTTATAGACCGCAAAAAACCTGACAGCGTAGAGTTGTGTACAGGCCAGACCCTGACAGCAAAATCTTTCGATACGCTGAGGCCGCATACGTCTTTGTCGCTAGGACAAAGGTTTCAGTCACATAGACCACTTCCTTTCAAAAGTTGGATTCACTGCAGATCTTCAGTGGTATCCACCACTGCGGGTCCTGGTCGTACATGTATAATGACAAGCCAGGGGAGAAGCCAGCAAGCGTGAAGGTATCAACCTTCGCTGTCATTTTGCCAAGAGGCTCCTTCTGCTACCCGGGGCCCTGAGGTCGAGACTGCAAAGGCAAGTGGGTAGTGCCAAACGCGTGGCAACCACTGCCTGTAGCCATCTTGCCGTAGCATTTCTCCCCCAGGAAACTAAAAGGTGTGCCATAGCTTGTGGGGGACCAGGCTACAGCAGCCAAGAACGCCAACTACTTGTGAAAGCACAGCAGAGGCTTCAAGGCAGTGCCAGACTGCCAGACGTAGAATGACACACTAGCGTCTTGGGAAGTCATAGTTTGAGATAGGAAGGCATGTCAATGTGAACGTGTTCAAGGGCCACCGCTGCAGCCGGCACCGATGAGAGTAAGGCCTGCAACCTTTGCAGTCCGCCAGCAGCTCGTGTGCTCCACACTCGCCCCCTGTGTGCAATCAGCATCCACCCCAAAAACAACAATTGAAGCAAGCTCTCTCTGTAGATTCTTCAGAGCGGCGCTCGGCTTCGCACGTCACTACATATTCTAAAGCTCTCCTACCCATGAATCTGGCAATCAAGACTACATTGAGACTGCCTGACGGATGTGGACACTGTGGGATTCGCAAAGCGAAGACCAGCCTCAGAAGTCTCACCGTCTGCTCTCAGAAGCTACTAGGTCACACTACCCTTCTGTCCTTCCATGAGGCGGACTCCATTGCATCTGAAAGAACAACTACAGCAGGTCAGGTACATGCGCAGAATGCCGTATCACTTGGCACTGTGCATTCCAGCGAAGTTCAAAGCTGCCACAGCTGCAAAAACAGCCGTGACCGAGACCTGGTCTTGCAAAGAAGCCAGCGAAAGCTTGGAACAAGAAATTCATGTATGCCCTGCCTGGCAACGAATTCCAAATGATGAGGTAACCTCTATATACCCCCAGATTCATTCCATTTCATGTTCCATGTTCTTTTCCATTTGATTCTCCATTACTGACTTACACCCGACCCGGCGAAACGGAAGCTGAGTGCGGAGCCTGGAGAGGCGGCCCCATGAGGCAAAATCCCCCAACGAGAATACTGTTGATGCCTAGTGGGATGCCTCAGTGCGACTCTCATAGCCTGCATCCTACAACATCCTGCGCCACGAGGTGCCGGCCCAAAATTGCTATGCTCTTCGTGCGGCTGCCAAGTGGGGTAAGACAAGTCAGCAAGTTAGACTCGAAGGATCCCATTGCCTGCAATCGCAGGTGAAGGGCCAGTCAGCTTCGCAGAACGCACAGCGCTTCTGCTTCCAAGGAGCCGCTCCGCCAAGCCCATAGGCAAAAACCACCTTGGCTCACATCGGCGCGCATCCGCTTACGTCAGCGCGAATCAACGCAGCATTCTGCAGCTGCTCTGGGCCATCTGCCCAGCGGAGGCTATAGCATTCCAAAGTGAGGATCACAAATGCCATGACTAACCTTGGCAACAGTCTGCATGCCCAGCTTTCCAACTGCAACCCAGCAAGTCCTGACAAGATTATTCCTGGTCCCAGCGTCATGGAGAGGGTCATGAAACCCAAAGCAACCTGACCCAAGCTGGAGACTGCAGCCGCAGCAATCAGCGCATATGATTCTTCCGAAGGACCAGCACCCGCACTCGAGGGTGTAGCTTGGAGAAAACTACCTGGCAAGACTGGGTTGCTTTTAAGGAATTTAAATTAAGTTACTATATTGGGGAAACCCTATTTAATTATTATATGAATACCCATTATGGTAACTTAATTTAAGTTCCTTAACTAAGCAACCCAGAAGACGCCCTGCTATGTGTGGCCTTCTGCTGTGCTATTGCTACGCATGCTACGCACCGTGCCTTGTGGCCAATCCGAAAGATCATGCCAAAGAGATATAGGCATGACCTCATAAGATTGTCGTTTCAAGCTTCTTTTCCATTATCCCTTTATACACCCAATAATATGCCCCATATTCTATCTACTTACGGGGGAATCGGGTTCTTCCGAAGCTCTGCTGTCCATCGGCTCCTGGCCACTGATCTCTGAGTTGGCCACACTGCTGCACCAAAGCTGTGCGAAGCATCCGAGCTGTCATCTGCTATGCGGAAGCGTGCCTGTCCAGTGTAACTCCGTGTTTGCTGAGTTTAGGGATTAGGGTTTGCGGATTAGGGTTTGTAGGTTGCACAACAAGCTTTGACCCGCCTTCACTTCATGCTGTAAGCCGAAGAGGGCTGCATAGCCCGAGAAGCAGGGCAGCACCACTAGGATAGCTTCCCAGTGCACCTTAGAACTCTCCCAGATACTCACAAAGCGTTCGATGGCAAAGCGGCTCAGCCCAAGACGAAGCCCTCTCTGTGGTTCCCCGCCTGGCGCTCTTTCCAGAAACAAATGCTACACTGCACTATTCCACATCATTCTTTGGGCAAGCCGCTATGCAAGACTATGTAAACTGCAGCATCGCATACTCTACAGTACTATACTCTAGTATAACATACTAGGCTACGCTAGACTCTTCCGGAATACCGAAACCCTAAAACCTATAGTCCTCCTTGAGTAGATAGAATATGGCTTTGGGTATATTATAATGGGATCCCCATATACCCTATATTCGGTCTACTTAAGGGGGACTATAAACCCGAACTGGGAGGAAGCCTGCAGTAGCCGCTCCTGCAGGCTGCAGGGCAGTGCCTGGTCAGCTACACTTGGAGAGATTGAAAAATTGTATGTGGGGGAATGGAAAACAAAATGGAAACTACTACTATATATTGGGGTTATATAGGGATTATGGAAAAGAAAATCGAAACTACTATTTAGGGTTCAGGGTTTCCCAAAATTAGTGGTACCCTTTTGCCGGTCTCAATAATAAAGATTATAGTACTTTGGGGTCTGTATCGGGTTTCCTTTATTTTGGGGGGTATAGGGTTTCAGGCTGGGAGACTCGGGCTATAGCCTTTAGGGTTTAGAGTGTAGAGAAGACGAAAATAGAGTAGAGGAGGGTAGACTAGTATAGTTTTCGTAAACAGTATTACGTCGTAGTATAGTGCAGCTTGCTCCACTGCTACGAACTTTCCTGTTTAACTCTCAAAACCCTAAACCCTAAAACCCCTATACTCTAAAACCCTAAACCCCAAAACTCTAAACCCTAAAACCCTGAAACTCTAAAACCACTAAACCCTAAAACCCGCGCACCCCTAAACCCGTAAACCTCTAAAATCCCTAAAACCCGAAACCTCTGAGGACGAGCCTCGGCGTGGCCTGCAAAAGGCGACGGACCTCATAGAGGTTAGCATACTATAACAGAATGTAAGATTAGATACTATAATATACTATACTATAATATACTACAATATACCATANNGTTGAGGGTTTAGGATTTAAGCTTTTTATAGTGTATATATAGCATAAGATACCATGATATACTACACTATAGGGTTTTGGTTGAGCGATTAGGATTTAGGGTGTTTATAGTATATATGGTAAAAGATACTACCATATACTATACGTACTATATAGTTTAGGACTTAAGGTCTTTAGTATATGTGGTCTGAGATACTGTAATATGCTATACTATACGGTTTGGGTTGAGGGTTTAGGATTT
>CAJNIZ010043782.1:7802-24632 GCA_905231905.1 Symbiodinium pilosum
TTTAAGGTTTGGGATTTAGGGATTTAGGCTTTGGGGTATAGGGATTTCGCATTAAAGGTTTAGGGATTTCTAAATTTAGGGTTTAAGGATCCCGTATCAGGGGGGGGGAGCTTTAATATTCAGGGGATCGGATTAGGGCTCCAACGCTCCCCAAACCAAACTATGCAACAGGAGTTACTACAAGGATTGATTTCCCCCCTTCCCGTATCAGGACCATCTCATCAAATGCTGCTGGTGAGGGAGCTTCGTCAAAAAAATGCGGGTACAAGCATGTACTTCTCCCATTTCGGTGGGCCTGTTGGAGGTGTCCTTACGTTGGGGTTCAAACGTTGGCTGTTTGTCTTTTCCGGGCGCCACCCTAGACAGTTTGGATTGAAGCATTTGCTGTATACAGAGGGGACGGCCTTTTGGCCGAGAATACATGTATACCCTAAGGCCCTAAGGCCCTAAGCCTTAGGTCATTCTCCCTTACAGTAAGAGTTTTCACGGGGTGTTCTAGGAGACATGATAATCCCCTTAATACAGGCAATTTTGAGGACCATTGTTGTAAGAGGGCCGTACCCAACCCAAGTCCTTAACCCTAAATCCTAGGTTCAGGGTAGCCCTAAACCCTAAACCCTATCAGAAAAGTCGGCAGGCTTGCGGGCACTCTTTGGGCATGGCTTGATATCTTGCTTCGGGTCATGTTCTGGCTTCCTACTCCAGCCCTAAACCCTAAACCCGTTATACTGAACCCCAGCTAAGCTGTCAGCGGCCTTAGTTGGCATCCCAATCTGTAGTGGTGGTGGGGAATGAAGGAATGGGTCATAGGGCCACCATGTGGGTTTGCCTACTGTACGGATGATTGTGATGTCATTCCTGCATCCGGGTCACTTGGGCGAAAACCTTTGTTTACAGCGAATAGTAGATATAACCTTCTTCTACGTGAGCTATTGTCAATGTTGGCCTTTCTAAGGGACCCTTAGCAGTGGACAAGGAGGTCCTTCTTGTAGTTGAGTGTAGTCCCTAGGAACCCATGTCCAGTAATTTTCTGGGTAATATTGACTGTAGCTCCATGAACGCTCAAATGGGGCTTCCAATGTTTTTGGACATCCCAGATATCGGCTACCTCGAGTAGACCTCGAGATGGGATAGGCAAACAGAAGGCCGTACAGAACTCGCATGGTACAGTCCGAGTGTGCGACTATATGAGGGACATTTGTCATTCGTTGTTGGTGAACACGGGTAGCTTGGAGGGGTGCCTTTCCCTTTTTTTTGGTAGTTACTCTTACTCTTACATGGACGACCTGACTTTGGTCAGCTAGCTGTCTGTGTTAGATTACTCTTGGTGCACCTGTCAATACGTTGGCTAATGAGGACCTTCCCCGACACCCACTACGATTGACACCAGACAATTTGCAGTAGGTGCTTTGGGTTCCCTATCTCAGTATGCCGAATATACGGCTGCAGTCTGAAAGGACAAACTCGTGCATGACCCTAATACCTAGACTCGACCCTGGAGTTACAGTAGCCTTAGGGTCCCGGGTGGCCCCTTGAATCGCCAAAACACGGCCGAGAAGCGGCCCTAGGCTTGGTCTCTTGGCAATGCTTTCTTAGGTAGGGTTCAGGATTTAGGGTTTGGGATTTAGGGTTTAGTTTAGGATTTAGGGTTTAGGGTTTAGGCCCCCACCCAAAAACTGAAACTGCAAGACTGTGGTAAGAGCCTAATATAGTTACCACGATCCCATGGTCACTATTTGTGGGTGGGGGCCTCACCGAATGCTTTTTGTCAGGTCTGCGTAGGAGCCTACAGTGCTCCCCTCAAGTGAGGGGGGCCAAATTCATCGTGATTTGTGCCCTTGCTTTTTGCGAAGCCCTAAACCAAATCCTAAATAGCCGACAGTCGCGGAGAAGCCATGCTGCCAACAGAGGGGCGCATTCCGGGTTAGGCTCCCGCCTGGTGTCTCAGACCCCAACATGATTCCCCATATCCCTGGTTGAGGATTAGTGGGCGGGGGCTTAATCTAAGACATATTTTGAGAGGCAGGGCCTGCTTTAATTGAAGCTCTGCACAAGGTTTCACGCTCTGCTTTCAGGCTCAGCCATTAATTCAATGAAATCTAACCAGGTCCCCCAGTGTTTCCCACAGAATTGCGCAATTGCAGAGAATTTTTTGCTGTTCAATTCTCATTGAGAATCACCCCAAGCTGCAAGAAGCCCCCTTTTCTCCTGCGTAACTGGGGGACTTCAGCGATGCACTGTTGCCGTCAAGCCTGAGCCCTTTGCGGTGTGCTTTTCACAGCGCTGTCTGGTGTAAAATGTAAAAGCCTGAAGACTGAGTAATACGTAGGCCCTACTCATTGCCAATGTTATGGTCCGTTCCTTCTATGCTTATAGTGTGGGGTGCCTTCAGCAGACCTCAGAATGATTATTGGTAGTTATGTAGCCCCTACACTAGTGCCCTTCTTACCTAGAACTTGTGTAGACGCACCTTGCGCATTTTGGGCCCTATGATACAGAAGCTTCTCACAGCTAGGAATCTTGCAAGGATCCAAACCCTAAACCCTACACCCTTTTGTACGATTTCGTGGTTGGGCTGATAAGGTTGTTGGTGCTTAGGGGTTTACAGTTTTAGGATTTAGGGTGTAGGCTTTTAGCCTTTTAGGGTTTAAGGTTTAAAGGTTAAGGGGAGTGGAGAGTAAATATTCTTATTGTGCAATATCTACTTCAACTTCCCCACTCTGATTCAGGCGCTGGTTCCCTCTTTGTCACAGCGTTGAAGGTCAAAGATGAAAATACACAACTCTAGATATAAATCACATTATAAGCGTTGTGCCCCGTAACGTCTAAACTCGTTCTTTTCTTCTAACCTAGTGTGTGTTGCTTTCTGGCACGGCGGGAGAAGCCTTCTGAGCAGCACCGGGCCTATAACGTCTCCAAGCTCTCATTTCGCTTTTGGGTTTAGGGCCAAAATCCAGAAATGCCAGCGCACCCTAAAACCCCACTATCCCTCCACAGCCTGGAACCTCAACATCCTAAACTTTAGGGTTTAGGGTTTAGGGTTTAAGGCGGGCTCTTGGCAAGATGGCTGGCTTGACAGGAGCACTGGTGCGCTGAATGGACTTGTTATGTAACTAGTCAAATGTGTTGGATACTGCCCACTCATTAACAGTTGACAATGACTATGATTCAAATATAGAGAGCCCTTGCTTGCTACTCCTATTCTAGTCTGTTACCAGGTGGGGGCAGTACCGAAAGTATGGGCTGCTAGGCCTTAAAATCCATTGAGCCCATTACTTGGATCCATGCCAGCATAGGTCATGGGGCATGAGGTCAGGCAGCCCATGGTGGTAACCCCTGCTTCACAAACAAGAAAATGCTTACCATAAGACCATAAGCTGGCAAACGAGCAACACCCACGAATTGTACGGTGGTTTCATGAAGAATTGAGTACTTCCCTGGTGTGTGGAGTTTGTTTTTTCAGACCCCGAACATTGCTAGTTGCTATCCGATCTGGAGTTACAGGAGGCCACCACAGGAGAACCATTTTCAGGTTTCCGGCGCACCAGTTTTGGGGCAGCTTTGCCGATGAGCCAAGTGTGCTAATGTCCACAACCTGTGACCACTGGTCTATAGTCCCCCTTGAGTAGAGAGAATATGGCCTCGGGTGTATTATTATAATAAGATCCTCATATACTCCATGTTTCCTATATAACCTTATATAATCCCTATATTCTATCTACTTAAGGGGGACTATATGTTTCTACAAAGTGTGCAGGCAATGCCTGACTGGGGCCAGGCCCGCTTACCCGGACCCTCCTAGTACCCCTACATAGAGGTATAGGGTCCCTAATATAGGGTGTATGGTATAGGGTTGTGGTACTTAGGGTGTATCGGGCGACGGTATAGGGTGTGAAATAGTGGGTATTCAGGGTGTAATGAAGGGTAGATGGAGGGTCTAGATACATAAGCAATCCTGAGTAACCACTGTCCGCGTCGATTCAGTTATCAGCAAAAAAAAGTCGTTGATGTCGGAAGCAGGCTTCATGTGGGGAGTCCTCAAGCAAGGGCGTTCTGCGAGGCTTGAATGTATTACGTACAAACTACTGGGTAATTTCTGCTTCCCTGAAGCTGATATTGTCCTTGATGATCACAGAAGGAACCTTGGATTTGAACGCACGGACAAACCACAGATCAAAGATCCCTCTCCCCGAAAACTTGACATTGCAGGTTGTGTGTAGTGCCGGACTTGCTTTTGCATGGATACCCGCTTCAATGTCAAGTTTTCCGTCATTGGGGACCAAGCTAGTAGTTTTGAAGTTATGAAGCTTGAAGGTTAGGTTATTGAAGTTTAGAAGGGGATTAGCTCAAGGTTCCTCAGGCTCAAGAGATGCTGAACTATACTAAGCCTCCTGAACTCAGACCTTCAGCAACAGACAAGTTAGGGCCTTTAGGGTTTGGGGCTTGTCTCGGTAAGCCTTTTTGCTTTGCCGGCGCGGTTCAAATTTGTCTCCCAGCACTCAGTTCTGAGTGCTTAGCAAAAAGTCCTCTGCTGAGGTTGCAGCTGAGCCCTTTTCACAAGTGAAAGTCGCTGAACTCAAGACCTTTCCATCTTAGAGCCCGCTTAAAACCAACTATGTACTTTGCCTAGCTTTTTACTAATTCTGCAGGGCGTAGTTCACTGAAAAAGGCGCCCTCTTTTGTAATTGTTTTTGGTAACCTTCTTTAATGTCAATAAATTTCGCCGCCTAGGCATTTATTAGTGAAAGGCTTCTTTTTCAGGATTTTTATTGACAGATCTCTAAACTCAAGACCTCCACATCTTAGAGCACCAGCTGGTGCCAATTACAATTGCCTACTTTGGATGGCCTTCAAATATTTCTGTAGGGCCTAGTCCACTGAAAAAGTCACTCTCTTTGAGAGATTGTTTGGTGACCCTAAGAAATTTCCGCCGCCAAGGCAACTAGTGCTAAAAGCTTTTTGCTTCAAAGCTTGCACGCATAGTTTCTAAGCTCAAGAGCTTCAAAACGCACTCTTTGAGAGATTGTTTGGTGACCCTCAGATTTTTTCGCCGCCTAGGCAATTAGCGCCAAAAGCTTGTTGCTTCAAAGCTTGCGCGAATAGTGTTTCAGCTCAAGAGCTTCAACACGCAGAGGTTTGAGCCACCAGATTGACCCATCACTCCAACATTGTTCAGGGTACCGCTTCGATGGGGTCAACCTAACTTGTTTGGGGGGGGCACTTGCTAAAGCAGGTGCAACAGTATTTCAGAAGGCAGAAGACGAATTACCAAGGCTGCTACGTGCTACCTAAGAGACATCATGAGGTCATAGTAGAAGCCTATTTCACTGAAACAGGCCCCTGTTCAAAATCCCTGCTAAACCCCGACACAAACTAACTTTATATGGTCATGGTATATTCAAATTCTTTTCGCGCGATTCACCACTCTTGTCTAGTTCTGGCCCTTGCATTAGCTGCCGCCCTCATGAAACACCCTGATAGCTGAGTCATTGTTGGATATAATCATCCTAACAGACGGTATACCAAGCATGACGTCAACTATCGGTATCGACCCCTAGAAGGCATCAACAAACAAGATTCTCACCAGACGGATTCCCTGAACCCCTAAACCGTGACGGGACTCTCATGTTTTTTAGCAAGGCCCTGGTTTTGACATTTGGCAGTTTGGGTAGGAGGAACAGCACGTGGCGTGAATTGGTGGCAACATGAAATGGAAGCTACTTTGTAGGGTCCGGTGTTTTCAGATTCTACGCGGTACCCCAAAAAAGAGGAATCACATGGTACAGAAAACGAGACATACAAGGCAAACCGTGATTGTATCTGAGGTCCCAGCCATCCTCAGCATGGCCTGCCCCGAGTTGCGTTCTGCATCCTGGGCATGGGTCCATGCTCACACCCACTAGCCGTAAACTTTGCCTAGACCCTGGGTGTTTTACCTTGTTGGACATACCCTGTAACGATCTAGGCCACAACCCTAAAAAATAACGCCCTCCTCCATTGCGGCAGGGTGATGCGCACCTAAATACCCCTAACGACCCTTCTACTCCCGAACGTTATAGACCCTAAACTCTAAAAGGTACTTTTCCAAAATAGGGGACCCCAATATAGACCCTAATATACTACAGTCCTTTCGATGGTGACCCTCAATATGGTACCCCTAATTTTGGGAATCCCCATATGTCCCTACATGAGTGCTCCGGTCGGGCTCTCAGCTCCCTCCCTGGGCGGCTGGGGCGCGGGGGCGCGAGGCAGGAACCAATCAGACTCCTGGGCTTGTAACCCCAGGGTTTAGGGTTTCAGGCCTTAAGGTTCAGGGTTTGGGGTTGAAGGGCTTGGGGTTTAGGGTGTAGAGGTTAGAGTTTTGGGGCTTAGGGTTGAGGGTTTAGGGTGTAGTTTTTTAGGGCTTAGGGTTCGGGGTTCAGGGTTTTAGGGACTAAGGTTCGGGGTTTAGGGTTTTAGGGATTAAGGTCCAGGGTTCAGGGTTTTAGGGCTTGAGGGTTAGGGAGTTTAGGGTTAAAGCAGAAGGGTTTTAGGGCTTAGGGTTCAGGGTTTAGGGTTTCAGGGTTTTAGGGTTCTAGGGCTTAGGGTTCAGGGTATAGGTTTTTAGGGCTTAGGGTTCAGGGTCTAGGTTTTTAGGGCTTAGGGTTCAGGGTTTAGGTTTTAGGGTCTTGGGGCTTAGGGGTGCCGGCCTCAGTACAAGTCCGTGCCTCAAAAAGGGCCGGGATGCTCAGCCCGGTTGCAATGAACCAGGGTTCAGGGGTTTAGGGTTTAATGACATCTTCTGAAACTGTGCACGTACAAGGGTCGAGGGATTCAAGCTTTTGGGTGTTGTGTATTAGTGTTGCAGGGCGTTTGGGGCACAATTTATAGTTCCGCGTAGGTAGATAGAATATGGATAAGATCCGAATATACCCCATATTCTATCTGCTTGAGTCGGGGGGACTACACAGTTGCCGCAGTGCTCTCCCAGTTTGCCTGAGACCGAGTTAAAACCATCGTAAAATCTGATTTATGCTTGCCTCCGTTTTGCAAGGGACCGCGAGCACACTATGGCAGCTTAGTCTAGGGTGAAAGGCGTCTAAAAATAGTTGAATGAAAAGGACTGCGTACTCCCGAATGAAATTCTGTAAGCCGGTAGGACGTAGGGTCACACTGGCCCTTCGGGATTTAAAGAGTCACTATGTGGGGGTTTAATTGGAGGCCCCTTTTTGTGGGTACCTTGATTAGAGGATTTCACATATTGGGAGCTAAATTTGGGGCCCCCTGTTTATGGACCCCCCCGCCACAATGTGGTCCTGTAGGAGACTGTAGCGCAGGCATGTTGCACTGATGTTTTCCTTAAATAAGTCTCTGATTCTTCAGGCCTCTGCAAGGGATACCTTGGGTTTAGAATTCAGGGTATGGGGCGCCTTGTTTGCCACACAGCTATGTACTTGTGGGTTCTACTGCGGGGTCTAGACAGGATTTCATGATGGTGTATGGGGAGTTGTACATGAGGCTTGCGGAACTCAGGCTGCAAAGTCGATGTTTCCAAAAATTAGGAGGAACGGAAGAGAAAATGGAAACTACTTTTGGGTTCATTGGAAACCTTCAAGTGTGGAGTCGAGGAACCTATGAAAACAGTTGCAGTGACCCTGCTGATTCCTATGATGAAGTTCACCATCAACTGCAGCTGTTTTGACCGCCTTTGCAACCATCCCTAAATGAGTTCAGAACCTCACTACAGTTCAAGGTTGCAGACGGCGGAGATGGAGAGGTGAAAAATGTGGCAACTGCTACTGTAAAGGGAATGATTCAAATTATGGGTTATTCGGTTGGTTCACCACCATTCGCACCCTAAAGTAGCCTGAACCTTATCCATCAGAAGCAGCCTCGAGGACCTCAAGAACCAGAAACCCTCAGACCTAAACCCTAAACCGTTATCTCTCAGAACCAAACCCTGAGCCCTACCCAAGGGCTCCAATGTAGTTCCTTTTTGGGTCTGTTATGGTTTTCTGGTAAGGGATTATAATATACTACCCAAAAAGGAACTACATAGGAGGGTCTGGGTATCTCTCAGAACTAAACCCTGAGCCCTAAACCCTAAACCCTAAAAGGGTTTAGGGTTTAGGGTCCCTGAGCCCCAAACCCTAAACCCTAAAAGGGTTTAGGGTTTAGGGTTCCTGAGCCCTAAACCCTAAACCCTCACTGATGAAACCAATTTGCCCCCTTGCGACAGGCCCGCGCTTGGCGGGTCATGGCGCCAGGAACTTCGAGCCTCGCAAACTGGTTGAGGGTTTCTACCCATACTTTTGGGGGGAGCTAAGGAGCTAGGGATAGTCTATATCAATATAATAAGGGGAGCTAAAGAGCCCAGGAATCTCCAAAACCATAGGGGAGGTTTAGGGTTTCGGGATTTAGAGTTATAGAGGGTAATGTAAGGTTGTATATATAGAGATAATGGAAAAGAAAATGAAAATTAATCTCTTTATGGAATTTGGGATCTAGGATTTAGGGTTTACTTCACGATGTAGGGTGTGAAGGACTCAAGAATCTAGAGCTTTCTTTGCAGTTCGGGCATGGGGTCATTGAGCACGGCGTCCCATTGACTTGTGGAGACTTGCCCAGACTTACAAGGAATTTCGCTTCAATGGATTTCTGCTCATGCTGAGGCCCAGAATCATCCGCAAACATGTATCAGGTCCCTAAAGCCTAAGCGCTAAACCAATTCAAATGAGAGTCCCTCATGTTTTTGGGAGCCGCCTTCCCCCTCCTCTCTTCCTTCTCAGGATTGACGTGAAGAGGCCTGTGTTGTTCAGCTTGCAGCATAGAGCTTAAGGGCTTTCAATCTTTCAGCGGCCAAAGACTTAGAGGGGCTGGCTGAGAGGGTTCTTACAGGGATCCTAATATGTAGCCACTAAAGAAGAGGGGGGTTATTAATTATGGGTCTACATTATGCCAGGGCTTAAGGGGCAGCTTTAAGGACCCGTTCGTTAAGTCTCTATTGATGTGGAAGGTTGGACTTCTGTAGATCTGGAATGATGTCTGATCTTTTTCTAGGTCGTGAGGCATGTGCCCTGAGGCCCCAAGTCTACGAATGCCGTCTTTTTGGGCCGTTTTTTTCCTCAAATTTCAGAACGGTACTTAAACAGCTGATTCGGAGCCCTCGCCTTAAGCCCTCAAAGACAAGAAAGACCCTAAACCCTAGCGGCAGCATTCTTAGTATGACTGGTTTGTACACGGTTCAATGGTTCAGGGTAATTATGGTCATGCTCCCAAGCTAGAAAAAAACAAGGCAGGATCCTGTGTGGAGGGCAGATTTACCTTGCTTTCGGAGGGTTCCACATACTAGGGGTAATGGAAAATAAAATGGAAACTACTATAGTACATTGGGGTTGTACAGAGGTAATGGAAAATGAAATGGAAACTACGAGAGTATATTGGGGTTGTATAGGGGTAATGGAAAATTAAATGGAAACTACTATGTTACTATAGCATATTCGGGTTATCTTGTTTGTGGAGGCATAGTCTATTTGGTGTGCGCCCAGAACAAAAGGCTCGAGGACTCAAGGGTGAATCCTAAATCCTAAGCCCTGCTCAGGGCCAACGGACCTTCAGTTTTCGGACTCCACGGGTCTAAGGTAAATTCGTCAAAAGCACTTGTAAAATTATCAAAATCCGTGAGGGTGATAGGTATATTAAATCGCCCCCCTGACCCTTGCCCCTTCATCCTCAACCCCTCCTATGAGTTTCTTGCGCCTTGAAGGAAGTCATAGCTTCATAGGTGCTTCCGGGACTCAGAACAGTTTCTGTGCAGGTAGTGCGACGCGCTTGTTAAGACCCTACCTACTCACAAATCGCAAAAGGCCTCGTACCAGATATGCCCTTACACATCCTTCTATTAAACCCTATATACTCCTATAGATCCCATTGTCCCCCTACATATCCCGACACATCCCCAGATTCGCCGCTGGAAGGCCTGCCTGCAACGAAAAGGTGGAGGTGTGGGTAAGACAAAGACACCTCGAGGCGCACGGGTTTAAGTAGGGGGTGAGGATAAACAGGGGTATAAGGTTTTGTCGGGATATGTAGGGCTTAGGGGGACATACGAATGTATAGGAGCATATAGGAGTACAGAGCGGGGCTTTTAGGGATGTGTAGGGGTATATAGGAATGTGTGGGAGTGCTACAGGGTTATGCTGGGATATGTTGGAGTATAAAGGGGTACAGAGGGATATGTAGGGATATATGTGGATATCTAGGTGCAAAAACGGATGAAGGGGTTTCAGAGACTAAGACAAAATGGAAAATCAAAAGGAACGTGAATGAATGTGACGTAGAAAACTGGCGATGGCATGATTTAATCAAACACCGCAACCCTAAACCCTAAAGAGGCCCCTACGTTAGATGGGCGCAGGGTCTAGGGGTGGGTTCACTCTTGTCGGGGGGGAAGGGTGTGATAATTGGCATGCATGGATGGTTCAAGCTTCCAGCCATCCACATGGCAGGTTCGTGCGTTGTTTTTTTTCCCAAATGCGCTGCAAAATGACTCGGCATCTCTTGTTTAATTGTTTAAGCTTCAGATAGAGGTTGCCATCCTTGCGCCAAGATACCACAGTAGAGTCCTCCAAGCGGGGAAGGCACGCGATATTGCCCAAACACCCTGGAGCCTGAAATCTGATCCTACTGTATTCGCAGCCACCCACTCCGGAGAGTACACATGTCCGCTTACGTGTAGCTCTGATTGCCCATGAGAAAAATAGGGGTGTGCTCATTCGCAAGCCCCAGATACGAACCCCCCGCGAGGCACACAAGCAGAAAGTGGCCAGGCAGGGGTGGGAGGAAAGATTCAGGAATTAGAGGTTGATTTCCATTGAGTGTGTAGGGGTTGTTTGGAGTTGAGGGTATCAGGGCTTTGGCTTCGCGGGCTTGCTGGGGTGGACGTTTAAGATAAGATTGGAGCGGCTTGAAACCTGGATAGCATGCCAGATGCCAACCAAGCAAAGGGTAGCCAAAAGCCGGTCTCGTGCACTTGATATTTGCAGGATAGTTTGCGTGGGAGTTTCCAGACAGGAGGTATTGAGCAAAGGCCCACCTTGGCAAAGAAATGCACTTTTAATTGGGATCCCCGGACTTCAAGTAAGATTACCCTGGAGCTAGTTTTAGGGGAAGCCACGTAGTGTACACCGACCTGTGCGCGAAGGTCCCGTTCTCTGATCAACAACCAGTGGTCTGTGCGTCGGGAGCCTACGATGTGGCTGAAGTGAGCTTTGTGCATCATTGATTCGCGCACTCCAACTCCCAACATAATGGGCGTGTGACTATCGCATGGCTGCTCTTTGGGTCCTCATTCTGTGGGGTTGGCTTCAACATGATTCTGGTAGAAGCTATGCCGTGTTTACACGCGCCCGTTAACGTCATGAATGGACGCAGGCTGTGGCGACCTTTACATGGTCAGGTCAGGCTCACCGTTTGCCAGGTCATTGAACGGCTCGCGTTTCCCCTGTCCGTGAGATTTTCTCCTTACGTCGCTTGTGTCCTCACAGGTAGTATGTGGAATGGTCGCTTTAGGAAAGACGAGGAATTTGGTTTCCCTAGCACTGCAGGCCAGTGTTGACCTCACCTCTGAAAAATGAAGACGACAAACAGGTTACGGCAACCCTGGGTACAGGACCTTGCAAGTCTAAACAGGTCCAAAACTTACAGGCGTGACATGTAATTCCCATATCCACCCCTCCTAAACCCGAAAGTCTAAACCCGAAAACCTAAGCAGCAATTACGTTCACTCCAATCCTCTCTTTCAGCAGAGGCGCTAGGTCACAGATTCAGGATTTAGGGTGCTAGGTCAATCTCCGAACCCCAAACCCACGCGGTTTAAGGTTTACGGGTTCAGGGCTTAGGGGTTTAGGGTTTTAGCCAGGGGTTAGGGTTTCGATTAATTAGAGGTTAAGGGTTCAAGGTTTAGGGCTTAAACTTGTTAAGCCCTAACCTCAAAGCCTCTGTGACAAGGCGAGGAAACCAAGCTTCAACCCACGCGCTTCCGAAATGCGAAGAAGGAGCAGCAGGCCGAGGACCTCAAAGCTTCCTGCTCATGGGGTTTAAGGTTTAGGGTTCCGGGTTTAAGGTTTAGGATTTAGGGTTAGGTTTAGGGGTTGGGGGCTGGCGGTAAAGGGGGTTTAGGGGTCTAGGGGATTAGGGTTCGGGGGTTTAGTGTCTAGGAGTTTAGGGTTTACGCGTTTGAGGGGCTAGGGCTTAGGGGTCTGTAAGCTCAGGACCGCACAGCGTAGCAGAGCTGCACTGCCCAGTCAAATACAGTTGTTATCTGTTTGCAGTTCCGCCTTGAACAGAAGTACTGCTGAAGCCTAAATAACGACCAATATTATGGTCGCCGTAGACTCGTAGATGCCTTTCAAGATATTATTGCCCATTTTTCAGGCCCCTACATTGGGATGCAAGATTTTTCCCGTGAAGGAGAGGCCTTCACATGAATTACTGTCAGTATTAGAGTTACCAAGGGACCGTTAAGGACGGACATAGAGGCCCCTCTGCTAGCTTAGTACGTACAATCCTTAATTATATTCCCCAATAATAGGAACCCATGTCCATGAGTTACGTGAGCCATAGTCTAAACTCCTTGTAAGGGGGTTATATAATAGGGGCTTATATAGGGGACTATCACAGGGTTTATTACGGGGAGACTAGGATTTCAGACTATAGCTCATATCAGCCCTTTATATAATGCCTGGTTCAGGGCTTAGTGTTTAAAAACTTATTATAGACTGTTGCTGGGTGGGTGCAGTACCCAAATTAGAGCTTTCTTCTTCCCCTAAGCCCTAAACCCTTAACTCTACACCCTAAACTGAACCTTCGGGGTGCGAGAGTCAAGGACTTACGACTTCAGGGTGCAACTGCCGGGGGTCTTCAGCCCAATTTTCCGCGAAGTGGTCTTTTTGATAGTTTTTCCCTAAAGGGGGATTCCAAAAAAGCCCCAAATACACTATAGTCCCTATGAGAGGGACCGCAAAAACGTAGCCCTAATTTTGGGAAACCATTTTGTGAGAGAGTTCTCCAAACCCTTCGATTCCTTGCGGCGCAGGAGCGCTACTCCAGCATTGAGAAAGAAAATCGCCGCCTGCTCACTCGCATGCAGGACAGGTTGTTTACCATTGACGCTTAGCCCTAAAACCTAAATCGACCCCTAGATAACCCTAGTTTCCATTTTATTGTCCATGTCATGTTGCATTCTCCTTTCATTTTCCAGTTGATGTTCTGTTATTTGGGGTAATATCCCAACTGGAGAGGGGAGGACAGAGCCTGTCGGGTGGCTTCTTGGTCGTGATGAGTCTGGGAGGCAACTTGGATTCTGAATGTCAACTCGTTCCTCTGGGGGAAATAGTTTGATGGGTGGGGAACACCAAGAGCAGCTCATCCCCATGCAGCGGGAGAGCACTTCATTCACCCCATCTTGGGCCCTTGCGGAAGCAAGCACAGGGAAGGTCAAGGTCTCAATATTTTCATATGAAAACGCAAGCGAACCTCGCTCCCCAACGCATGGCCTATGGGCCCTCAAAGCCTTCTACAAATCCCAAGCTACGACCTTCACCTATACCTACCGAGTCAATCCGAGTCATACCTGTAGTAGGGAATAAAGGAAAACAATCCTTGTATAATATACTCCCTTATTCCCTACAAAGAAACAGTAAGTGCAGCAGTGGAGGAGATCGAGCGAAAAGGATCTCAGAAGGCAGTCGCTGGCCTCGTGCTAGGCTGGGTCCAAGATTCAGGGCCCAGGGTGTGGAGGGTAAGGGGGTGCAGGGTATTTACGGTGGATGCTTTGTCGCGAATGTAATCCCTATACATTACATATGTATATAACCCTATATACCATCTATATAATAGATTCCCGTATTCCCTACTAAGAACCAGTAAGTAAAGGTGGTAAGGTTGGAGGTCTCTGAGTCAGCGCTCTCATTACACGAGAGACAGGATTTCACATCCGTGGTATCATGTGACCTTCAGGGGGAAGAAGGCAAGGGAGTGTACTGATTGTTTTTAGCCGTAAACCTTAAACACAAGTCCACCCCATGATTTCCTTAACCTCCGTAAACTTTGTTGGTGAAGAAGGCCTGCAAGTTGGAGTCCTTAAGTACAAGTATGTATGCATAGGGAAAGCCCAACGCAAGATGGGAGAATACCAGCGGTTGTAGCAAGATCATGATGAACTTTCACCGAGACGTTGTTCTGGACATGAAGAGGGCTCACAATGACATGCAATCCTTGGTAGGGCTGCAACAACCCCACATTTGCCGATGGACGTTTTCGAGGTTCAAGCAATACATGCTGAAGCCACTGCGGGTTCCCTTAGCCCCCCCCACCCCCTCTCCCAACACTAGTGCCCCCCCTCTCGGTTCCCTATTTACACATAGTCTGGACCAACCTTGGGCAAGTGCAAGGCACCACGGGATCGACTGCCCCGCCGGGCCCTGGGTGCAAGTGATTTGACTGCTCAACCTTTTTTTTCTTTAATTTGTGTATCTTTGTCCCTGGGGCTCTCAGAGTTTAAGTCATACTTAGCTTGGGACAGTAAGTTCCAGTCCATATATCTTCAGGGATTCTTCTCAAGGTGGACGATGTAATTTTTAGCTACATTCCCTGCTTTGTCAGGAGAGTAAGGTGACAAACGATTGCGACTGGTAGACCGAGAATGAGAGCAAGCTTGCCAAACATTATTTCGCAATGACTTGGGCTTTGTCTAGAGCGTTTGTATTGCTTAAAACGCTCTGAGAGGGACAGTCTGTTGTTCTTGAGGACTGTTCATGAGGAGTTCCATGTGTGCGCACGTAGAGGCTACAAACCTTTCGAAGCCTTTGCCGTATGAGCCCTTGCCACGGCCCTCAGGCTCAGGTCCAGCTTAAAAGGCTCGCGAATCCAGTGAAACCTGGGAAGACCAAGTAGAGCCAAGGGTCTATGGCAAGCCTGTAGTCTGAACATATGCAGATTCACAAGTGGAGCTTGCACCAGCAGGTTGACACATATCACAAGCAGGAAGTCGATGAGTTTGCAGAGTTGTCGGTCAGATATCCTGATATAGTCCTTAAGAAGGAGCCCATCTCCGTCAGATGATGTTAAAAACATTGGCTGTATCCATATAGCAAAGAGGAAGTTTCAATGGCCATGTTCCGCGCCAAAATGCCTTGCTGGCGACGAACTGCGGCTCGCGCCTTGATGTCGCTGCTCTTCCTGAGCAGCTGGGTCTTCTTACGGTTTAGGCTTAGACCACCAAGGAGCCAAATGGCTCAAGGTAGGTAACATGTATAGGCTTGGGAAGAATGTAGGCATTGTTTGTATACAAGGATCTTTAGGGAATGCTTTAGACCTTCGTCTCGCCGCTTGCTCAATTAGTAGGGAATGAAATAATGGAAACGAAAATTGAAACTACTGCTTTGTTGGTGGTTTTATAGGGATTCCTCCATTCCTTACTAACAGCAGGAAAGATGTTGACATGGGTTTTTCAATTCAAGTTCTATAGAATCCTTGTTTGTACAGGGTTTGACCTATACATGGTAGTTTCCACACATGGGGTGGCCCAATATAGACCCAAAAATGTGAAAATCCTTACTATGGGGACACCTAATGATACCTCCAAATTCGAGAATCCCCCATGTCTCCAGGGTTGCTAAGCATACTCCTGGTTTCGATATGAAGCCCCTGCGTACATGCATCCACATCAGGATTCATGACAAGTAGAAGCATCCATTGTTTGTTATGACCTCTGGAAGCGCATATCCTATAGCAGTAGACATAGACATAGGGTGCCAAGACATGGTCAATGTGGCCATATACGGAGTCTTCTGAAGGATTGTGTTTCTTTGGCATCATCTATACCTGAAGAGAACATCGTTGAAAAGCGGGTGTGCTCTTGTTTGCAGCTTTTCAAGGAACTGCTGTTGTAGACCTAGCGAGCCGTACTGTTACGTCTTTATCTTAACATCGGGGGCCTTAATGTTTTGCTATCCTGAAACATACCTATGCCATAAACCCTAAAGTTCTTGGGGCACTGGTATACCTGAACATACCCCACAGGTTTCAGATGAGCTAGAGTCTAAATTCCTTAAGAAGGTTGTATATGGGATTATGTAGCGGAGTAGTACAGGTATAGGGTCATTAAGGGAGATACTAGGAGTTCAGACTATGGCTCATATGATTTGCCCTTAATGTCCCTCTTTATATCTAGAGACTCCCTTCATGAATCTCCTTGCACAGATGGATTTGTACAGTACCCTTGGGCGCCTCCAAACCCTAAACCCAGTTGCTTTTCCGCCTTTGCAGACCACGTTTTTCAGGACTTGACTCGTGCGCGAGCTGCAGAATGCCTTACATATGATGGTTTAGGGTTGAGGTTTGAGATTTCAGGATTTAGTGTTGATGGATTGAGTACTGCCCCCACTCTGTAACAGTTGGATAGTATCAACACTATATTTGCACATAAAGAGAGAGAGAGAGAGAGACATATATATATATATATATATTCTCATATGTCTATACATATTTTCCCGCAATATAGCCCTTAATATGCCGCCTAATATCGACTGTGCCGGGGTGCGGGCAGTACCGAAATGAGGGACTATGAGAGTCTCCCATTAAACCCAAACACCTTCGTGTTAGAATGTCATCCGCAAGCATGTGGACTCAGTCCTCAAACTAAAGGTCTTTGGGTTTAAGGTATACCCTACAGCCCCGTGCTGGAAGCCCAAGCCCTAAAGCTTATGCGCCTTACTACACGGTATCGATTAACGCTCAAGACTTGGTAAGTAGGCTACTAATTTGGATAAGTGTGGTTATTATATGGCT
>CAJNIZ010043782.1:24957-54141 GCA_905231905.1 Symbiodinium pilosum
TTAGGGTTTAGGGTTAAGGTTTTACGGTTTAGGGTTCGGGGTTTAGGGTTTATAAAGGGTTCATATGAGCTATAGTCTAAACTCCTTGAATGAAGGGGTTTATATAGGTGATTAGATAGGCGAGTATTATAGGGCCTACTGAGGGGATGTTGGGAATTTTGGGGATGTATGGGGACATATGGTGCCCCAATAAAAGCATATAGGGATTATACAGGACTCCACTTCTGAGTTTCTGTAGTCTCCTAAGGAATGTGTTATGTCATTTTTGCTAAGGTATAATCCTGCGGCATTGTTGTAGGTCCTAGGGGGATTACAGATGTAGGGTTTAGGGGTTGTTGGGTTTAGCGTGAAGGGTTCAGGGTGTTGTGTAGGGTTTTGGGTTTGGTGATTCTCTGAACCGTACGTCCGCACCTGGGCAGCAGTCAAGTCGCCTAATCAGGACGCCCCAGCGTTGTACGGACAGCACGAACGCCCTGCACCCCAAATCTGAGTCGATGCAGACTTGTTCTAGATGGCACGCGCCTATCTGTTCCAAAGGGTGTTGCAGACACGTTCGATCCAGGGCTAACGTGGACACGGAAATCCGGAAATTCAAGGCCCGTATCAATTGCATTTGGCCCGGGGCTGACTCTCTCAAGTTTCAAGCGAGGCCTATGGCGTTGTTCAACAGGCACCAAACATTTTTGCGACTAAGCTGCCTCAGCCCCAACATCTTGACTTGAAGATGAAGCAGGACGCGCTATATCCCTGGTCGGCGCATGGGCGGAAAGCGCCAGGACGTGGGCTTGACAGTCCTTTACGCAGCATCGATAACAGACACTTCCAGAGTTCACATCCTAGTTCCTGCTGCTCATACAGAGACGCTTCGGTGGGTGACATTGGGTTCAAGCTCCCAGGTAGGACTGAGTCAACGGCTAGTATGAATGCTCCCCATGCCGGCAATTGCTTAGCTAGGCAGATTGCATATTCATCTAGTTGTGATTTTGCGGGGGCTCTTTCAAGATTCTAGGTTGATGCGGAATTCAGAAACCTGATTAGTCAGCAGGAATTAGTGCCCTTGGGTTGGGAATCTTCCTTTTACAACCTCCCCCAAGGACCTTTATTCACGTCCATGAGCCCAAAACCCAAAACCCTACACTCTAAAGCCAGAACCTGGGGCCCTACTTCGAAGTTCAGGGTAAGAGCAACCCCAAAAAATACGGGATCTCCCAAAATGTTGAGTACCTTTACGGGGGTCCGCACGATAAGGATTGTTTTTTGGGGGGGTCTATATTGGGGCCTCCGTATTTGAGTAGACTACCAAGTTTAACTGATTTAGACCCATTGACCGTCATACCAGGAGGTTTTGGGGGGCCTATATTCGGATGAGAAGTACAGTTAGAATTGATACGTCAGTCGAAATTGCCCTGAATTTCCAAGTAGTAGACGGAGGACACGCAACGGCCATACGTTCCCGAGGCGAACAATCGCCGTAAGAAGCACGGCTCCGACCAGCAGTTTCTTTCACCCTGGTGTTCAGTGTGTAGGGTCCCTAAACCCTGAACCCTTTAGGGCTGAGTAGGGAACAGAGGAATCGGTCGTAAAGACGACTTGTCTTGCCTAGGCTTGCGGATGGATCGCTACATCTCTAGCTGCTCTGGACAACTTGCCCCGACTCCTAATCACCTCCCCCTAGTAAAAAAACACCCCCACCCACCTAACATTACATATTTGCGATATATTTCAATATACCACAATCGGAGTATTTGATGTGTAATACGGCAATATTAGGGCGAATTACATCTTGTCAGTGCTGTCCCTTCAGTGGCGGGGTGCGGGGTGCTGACAGCTTCAGGCTCCCACTCTCAACCCTTTCACTGCACGTCCCAAGTTCAACATGTTAATTAGCTTCCCTAAACAGGGGGATCTCCCTTTTAGACCCCAAAGAATTCTATAATCCTTCTTTTGGGGTATGAGTTAGGGATATTGTTGTCCTTCTCTGCAGTGCCTCCTTCGTGGGTTCGCGGAGTCATTACGGCTTCTGGGATTTTCCACGGTGATGCAGTATTCTCCTAGTGCGGAGCACAGGATGCCCCCGTCACACGCTTACGGCCAAGCACGGGTTCAAAAGGGGACCCCAAAACAAGGTACCCCCCCCATTTTGGGAACATCAAGCCTTCTTACCCTAAACCCTAAACCCTAAACCCTAAACCCTATTCCGAAAGGATTCTAGCCCAAATGCCTTTATAAAGGATCGCTTGGCTCTTGATCCTATCGGGCTTGGCTGGATACCAGGCTGGATGCGTGTCATGAGTTATGACAAAATCCATGTGCGGAGCAAGAGGGAAAGATGGCCATTGGGGCTATTTGATTCACAAATTGAGGCAAGTGTATCTGAGAGGTTCTTCCATTCAAGATCTGGTTGGTCAGCTTTTGCAGGATGCTGACAAAGCTTCGACATGTAGCAGCGGCCAAATTGTGGAAGGAAGGCCCTTTGCTACCCCAGTTTGCAAACTTTTGAGCATCTAGCTGCGGCTTGCGCCCCTAAGGCCGTTTCAATTCTCGTTTGTTGCCACATCTAGGCCTTAGCTGGGGTCCTGTCCAGCTTGCAGCAGCAGCAATAAGAATAAGCCAGCATAGATTGTTTTCCATTATCCCTATATAACCCCTATAACTATATAGTTTCCATTTTCTTTTGGTGTGGTCGCTGGCTGTATTCTGCAAACCGTCAGGCTGGAAATGGCTTGCTGGAAGAGCGCTATGAGAGCAACTCAGCACCCCAGTTTGCATATTCATCGCCGGTCATCCAACAAGGACTGTAGGGGACTCGAGAAGCGCCGCGGGGGCAGTTCCTATCTTTGGTTACCCGCGGGAAAGGCGGAATGGACAAGAAAAGGGAAACAACTACGGTACTGGAAGTTATGTAGGGGCTACAAAATTGATATTCCATTCCTCCATTCCCGCTAACCAGAGGTACGGCCTAGGATATACATACATACATACATACATACACACATATATATATATATATGAAGGTGTTGAAATGCGGGGTGATCGTGTTTTGAACATAGTGTGGACAGTTTCAAGAACCATGTCGCAAAAGATCCAGTCTGCTTTGAAGGGTTCTTAGTGGCTGAGTCTTCATAACAGTATATTATGAAGCACACGGTGAACCTCCTAAAGTAAATCGGTATGACCTGATCGGACGCACTGATGCTTAAACTGCAATGGGGCGGTAAATATAGGCACGAGCAAAGCGAATCATGTAGAGACTAATCTACTGTAGGTCTTCTTAGTTTTCATTTTTGCCGTTGAGTAGAACCCCAAGGAATTATTGAACATAGCACTCTTTTATAGGTCTAGGGGGAAGGTTCTAAACAAAACGGGCCAACAGCTTCCTGCAGGATGTGTGTTGATGGCGCGGCCTGGCGACACGTTCGTTGACCACCAGCACTACTTCCACAAGTCTGCGATCCTCGTCGAAGAAATGATGCTGACATTGAAGATGACAATCAAGATGATAAGGGGGAGAAGCACAATAATTCTATCCAAAAATGGAAGAGTCATAGCCATTCCATGACTTACTAACTAAGGGATCCTAACCCCCAGTTCTAATTACAGGTATGAGTAAGCACAGCGGAAGCTTGAAGAATTTCCAAGATTGTTGCAATAGCATCCCTTCATTCATAACTCCTATATCACATACCCCCAAATCCTTTTCAGATTACATTGGCCTCCACGTTACAATCCATACAAATCCTTAAAGCCCAGAGCCCATGACACGTTCTATAATCTTTTCAATTTGCTTCTCCCTTCTTCCAGATATGTAAGTCCCTAAGCCCCAAAACCTATCCCCTGAATCTTAAACCCTCAATCCTAACCCTTAACTTCTAACGCCTAAGCCTTAAACCCTATCCCTATGATGAAGCGAAAGGATTCTCATCCTCAAGCATGACGACGAATTTGATCGCGGCATCATCATAAACCGCCCTTCAGGCTCTGACGGGGCTCAGGGTTTAGTGAGAATGGAGAAGAAAATGGAAACTACTAACTGCTACGTAAAGTATTTGGGGTTTTGGGCTTAGGGGTTTAGGGTGTTATCACGGGTTTAGGGGTCTAGCTGTGGTTAGGGTTTAATTAGAGGTTCAGGGTTTAGGGTAGTGATTTTGTGATGTTTCGGGTGTAGGGGTTTAGGGTTTAGGGGTTTAAGGTTCGCATGGCGACATGTCCCCTTCGGGGGCTATACATGATATAGGGAGATACAAGGATACCCAGGGATTGGAGCTTGAAGTTTGAATAGTAAAGTGGAGAACAAACTTGAAAACACAAAAGCAAACAGGCAGGAGGATTAGGTAAGGGCTTTAGAGACACAACATGTTGGTTGCTAACAGAACCAAACCGTTTGCTTCCTTGCAGGGATTACCGGAGTTCGGGTTTGGTAGGGGGTGCCAGCCCGGGTAAGGAGACAGTCGCGGAAGCACAGAAGGAACTCCTGTCTTCGAAAGGTCGGCGTAGAAGCAAAGAGGTTCAGGGTCTATGGTTCAGGGTTTCGGGGTTTAGGGTTGACCACCCTTTGAAACGGCGGCACCGCGTCAGCCCCTATGTTTGCTTAGGGAGTATGAGGGCAGTACTCTAGAAGCCTGAAGAGTTACGGATATTTCAATGTCTCTCCCTTACATCATAGGATTGATATGGGCCCGCCTGAAGGGAGCCCCCCAGCAGGCACCAGTAGCCCCTGATAGAGTCTGCATGGGCCTCAGTAGTTCTAGGCTCTTTATCAGAAAGGATTATCAGCCTGTAGCATTGTAAGCATTAGACCCTATACAGGTCAAAGAGGCCCTCACATGTAATCCCTCTAAGCTCCTACGTTGCCAGTGTTCTTGTCATGTTCCATGTGGCGTTTACACTTGATTGTTCTCTGTTCGAACTAATTAGTTTGGCCCTAACCCTAAGCCTTGTAATCCCCTATTGAACCCCTCTTCCAATTTCTCGGGACGATAAACCACACCCTCAGCCTTACAACCCTAAACACCCCAGTCCCAGCCACAGGCTTCAACACCCGACAGCTTGGTGTTCCGGGCCCTGCCTGGAACATATGGTGCTTTGGATTAGGGTTTAGGGTTTACGGTTTGGGATTTGAGGTTTGGATTTTAGATTGTTGGGCTGAGGGTGTGAGTTTAGGGGGCGAAAAGGGGTTAGGGTTTGCATTGGATAAAGGGTCAGCTTCGGACATTTAGGAATTATGGCCCCAAGTACGAGCCTTCAACCTGCTCAGGCGAATCCTAGTGGAGCTTTGGAAGTATGGGGCTGCGGACTAAACTTATGTAGCTTTGGGGGGACCCACTAGAAGTATACACAGGAGGTATAGGTGTATAGGAGGAACCTAGCTAGGTAGATTGTTACGCCTTCTAGAAGGCGGACCCGATAGGTTCCAGGACATTGAGGATTTGAGGCGTGACACGACCGACGTTCAACTGGTGCGCGTGTGTGCGGTTTAGAGTTAAGCCCGAGTTAAACCAAAATAGGCATTACTTGTCATGGTTACCGTTGAAAATCAAGACCAAAACACCACTCTGATCCCAACAAACTCCTTCAAGTCTACCAAGGGGAATCCGGAATCCTCAGCTCCTTCGCTCCTTCAGGGGATGTAACTTACGAGTCGGGTTCATGAATAAGCGGCAAAATCACTATCTAGTTCGGAACATCACCAGCATATTTGTCCATTTAGTTGTGCATTGAGTCTTCCGTATGATCATCCAGTACTAGGGAAGGGACCGCGAGTATTCAGAGTGTCCGAGTGTATTGGGATCTTAGGGGATTGTTCGAAATAGCCGCAAGCCCTAAATCCTATAGTCCCCCAGAAGTGGCTAGAATATGGAGTATATGGGGATCTTAGTATAATATACCCAAAGCCATATTCTGGCTACTTAAGGGGGCTCTATAAACTCAAATCCCAAATCCTGAAACCTAAGCCCTAAATCCTAAACCCTGAGCTCTTCACCCCTAAACCCTAAACCCTAAACCCTAAGCCCTTGGAGCTGCATCGGGCCCAGGTTCGGGGGAGATTGCGAGGGGCTACGAGCACCTCATTACACTGGAGTGAGTGCCCTGTCTTTGGGTTATTTGGAGCTTAGGGTTTAGGGTTTAGGGTTTAGGGTTGGAGTGAGTGCCCTGTCTTTGGGTTATTTGGAGTTTGCTGTTGAGGGGTTCCGTGCGTTTAGGGGTTTGGAAATCTGGGTCTAGGATTTAGGTTTTGAGATTTTGGGTTCGAGGATTAGAGTTTCCAGTCTGGGGTCGAAGATACAGCTTACAGTTTCTGGTTCCAGGATAGGTCTGAAGTTCACGATGGGGTTTGGGTAAGCTGAGTTATGCTCAAAGGGAAGCTTAGCCGCACCTAGGCGGGACTTGAGTTCTAGAGTGGCTCCGCCTGGGAGCGAAGGAGGTGGTCTTCAAGTATTGGGGTTTGTCTGACAGTATCTAGGAACAGCTTGGCAACCGCCTCCCTTTCTACACAACACAGGATTTGGAGTTGGACCGCTTTCCCCCAACAATGACTTGAGAAAGTTGTGTGTGCTGGCGACGGGCGGTGAGGAACCTTCTGCCTACACGTGTCGGAAGAGTTCGCGGACATGTCCAAGGATTGTGGTTTAGGATTTAGGGCTTTGCATTCCAAACCTGTGGTCCCGCGAGCACCATCCCACGCAGGGCGTCCGTGAAATACGGTGGAGTCAAAAGAAAAATCACCGGGCCGATCTACTGATTATCTTCCCTTGTTTGGCCACTAATAGAGGCTGCTGATCCTCATTGTTCGGGAGATGTTTCTTGAGGATCGAGAGCTGTCCTTCCCAATGCCCTCCCCCGAAAACCTAACCCGCTATAAGCCAGATGCATGGTTTTGTGTGGTGATTTGGAACATACGTGAGTGTCTCAAAAAGGGAAAGCGAGATCCTATGACGGATAAGGCTATCTGATGTTTTGCAGGCCTCGTCAACTGAAGAACGATCATAACGATGGGCCCAACATCTCGCAGTGGTTTTGGGGGAGGAGTCCTTAAAACCCCTCGGCCGGAAGGAGGTGGAGAGGGGCGTGTACTTGATCCGCTTCGATGCAGCTCAGGATCTCGTTAGCCACACGGGCTCATCTTAGAATTTGTTTTCTCGGTGTGACCTCTACTACGGTTCAGTACGTAGTACTTTAAACATTTGGGGGTTCTTCTATTTCATATTCAGCGAGAAGAACTTTGAAATTTTGTTGGGGGATTACAGAGCCACTAAGTGTTTTGAGCTGTGGGGTATACAGCATCTACACTTCATGGGATGTCCAGATGGGAAGTGAGAATGATCCTTCATCTCCCTTAGCGTTCTGTACGGGACCTAGGTATTTCTGGGGCCTGTCAAACTACTACCCAGATATGGTTGCTATGGGATAGGTAGAGTGATGTAGAGTGTCACACAGATTGTTTGTGGATGCAGGCCAAGATGACAACCTGTTTGTCTAGGGGTGTATGACAGCATGGCGGCTCTTCCGCGAACGCCCTTCTTGCGCAAGCCACACACCCTAAACCGATCGGCAAAGTAGCCTTGTATGCAAAATGGTGATCAGGAAGGAGTGCGAAAAATCTGTCCCTGGCAC
The DNA here is from genome assembly GCA_905231905.1 of Symbiodinium pilosum. Taxonomy (NCBI): domain Eukaryota; class Dinophyceae; order Suessiales; family Symbiodiniaceae; genus Symbiodinium; species Symbiodinium pilosum. Next base: position 32,569 of record CAJNIZ010043782.1, read on the forward strand.
AACATGAATCGAATCGGACACGGGCCAGACCCAAACAACCCATCGCGAGGTTTGGGGTTTAGGGCTTAGGGCACGTTTTGGTTTCAGCATTGGATGAAGCAATTTGACAGGTCAGGGGCGCGCGACACCAGATGATTTCATGCTGTTCTTCGGCTACTGCTGCTGGGCTGCTGTTAAGAAGCCTCGATTGAGTCATATACCATAATCGGAAACCATATCATTTAGATCATTTGTAAGTATGGTAGCTTAGCTGAAGTTCTTCCAGCCCCTACGGAACGTTGAAACCCTAAATATGTCTTTTGCGTTTAATACTATTTTTTACATCTGACTCTCCCTTACCATTCTGACTTAACGCTTTGAATTTCCTTTAAACAGCAACCCTGAACCCTAAACCCTAAACCAACCCAGGCGGGTGGGGGCGCAACCAGCTCCAGCGAGAGCTCGATGCCGGAGTGTGGAAGATGGCCCCCTGGAAATGTTAGCTGATGAGACATTTAGGGTTTAGGGTTTAGGGTGGGAGTTTCTCAAAAAGGGGGTACCCTAGGGACCCCAGGGGATATATAGGGATAATATGGGGATTATGGGGGTCCTTATTATGGATTGTATAGGGATAATATTGAGAAATACCCACATTTAGGGTTTAGGGTTCGGGGTTCGGGGGTATACGCTTTCCGAGGTATACTACAATGTAGATGTTGATGATCGGCGTGGTGTGAGGTGTGTGTTATGGGAGGTGGCTGTTAATGAGAAGTTGACGTTGTAGGGCTTGGAGCTCCCCACCCCGCACACATCGCATCATGAATATTCTCAATATGCTAGGTGGAGCCCCCCACTCAGTAATAGTGACTATGAAGGATGATCCGATTATATATCCCATCATGTCATTATTACAGGGTGGGGGGTGGGGTCCACCTAGCCAATACGCTGTGATATACTGCGTATGGTTGGAATACTTGTCATTTGGGGAGCGGGAGTTATTTTTTGGTCCTCCTACCGTGCAGAAGTCTTTTTTCAGGAGCAAAGGCCAGCCCAGAAGCAAAGGCCAGCCCAGAAATTTCAGGCTAAGTAGTGTAGTCAAGTATGCGCTAGATTGAAGTAATGTTGGACCCTCTTTAATCTTAGGACCCCCCATAACGAATAGGGGCCCCCGAAAAGTAGAAATTTAACGTCCTCAAAAAGGCTTCCACGGTACTTGGTCCCGGTAGGCCTTGGGGATCACTTTGAAAGGGACGGTCTGGATTCGGTCCTGTACTTTAGGGCCCTGAAACCAAAACACATTAAACAGGGTCTTCCCAACAATGGCCAGATCCTGAATAAGCAGCGGTGAAAACAGATTAAAGAGGGTGCCTCTACAAAAGAGAGTGCAACATTAGTGCGCTATGAAAAAAGCATTGCATGCATACAAGTCAGACCGCGTATAAGCATGACATAAAAACACGTATACATACTTGCATACCTTGATCCACTCATGCATACATACGTTCACATATAAGAATATAGGTAGGTCCCAAGATTCTGCCCCTTTTGCTCATAGATTATATTACGGCCCCTAATATTCAAGGGTACCAAAATGGGACCCAATTTTGGGAACTACCCATATAGTTGTAGAAGACAAGCTGCGGCTAAGGCCAGCATCGATAGCCGCATCGTTGTGAAAGAGCTTCGCGAAGAGTCAAAGGACCTGAGAGCAATGCCCGAGATTCCAGGCCCTATCTTGGGAAAGTTTTGCTGGGTTGTTTTTGTTTCATTTTCCATCATTGATCTCAGAATGGGCCATATATATATATACATATATATATATACATATTAACATGGCTAACAGCTAGACGTTCGGTACGCCAAGCAAGTTTGACCAGTATCCAATGGCTTTGCCAGAGAGCCATTGGATGGGTCTTAGGTTGAGACCTACTATGGCAGATGGTACGCGGTTTAGGGTTTAGGGTTTAGGTTGAAACTTCAGCACCATCCCAACGGACAAATCGTAAGAAAGCCTCGGCCACCAAACGCACAGAAACGACTGAGGATCGGTCTAGATGACGGTATTGGATTGTGGCGACACTTGCAGCTTGGCATTGATATGGTAATTCCCCTAAACAGGGGGCCCCCCATATAGAACCCAACGTATAGACTTTTCCTGGGAGGCGTTGGTAAGTATGGCCTATCTTGCCGCTGCGAAGATCATCTGCATGGTAATCTTATTAGCAAAGGTACTAACTAACATCTAAGTAAGTGCAGTGAACTCCGTACAAGGTGAACCCCAAACCTTCAATCCTAAACCCGAAGCCCTAAGCCCTGGAGCCTAACATCCTTAAACCCTCAACCCTATTTACACGTGAGTTCAGCAAACCCGCAGCTGCCGCGGCTTAACTCTAACCTTTTGCCTACTGGAGGAACGGAGGCCAAAGTAGGCCCAACATAGTTAATACAGTTCCCCATCACCTAGTAGCTAGCAGTTTCCGTTTCGTTTCCTTTCCTTCATACCATACACGCAGCCAGCAAGTTAACCCTACGTAAACCCGAACTGTAAAACCCTGAGTTTCCACCTAAGTGCCCATGTGTTTGTTCCGCTTGATTTTTGGTTCTAAGCTGCTAAACTCTGAACCCTTAAGCCCAGGGGTTCAGCGTTTGGGGTTTCGGGTTCGGGGCCCCTAAACCCTGAACCCAACTTGTCCTGTTCAGACCTTGATATAACACGCCCGTAGGGGAGGAGTGAATGCCTGGGTCAAGGAAACCCAGTTATACCTGTACTTAAAACCCAGCTATAAGCTCCGAGGCCCTCGTAGATTCCCCTTATCTGCGTTGTTGCTACGGAATATAATTCAAGTTACCACAGGGACGATGTATTGTAAGAGCAGGGCTTCCCTGGTAACTTAGTTTTTGCTCAAGGACAGCAAAGCAGCCCAGAGAAGTGCCCAGGTATTCTCGCGTTGATGCAGGAATGCCACAGAAGGATCCTCGCGAGATGACGATGATGGGCAGCCTAGTCTAGCTTGATATATTATATAGGGGTTATATCGGGTCATAGTGGGATAATGGAAACTAAAGTGGAAACTACAATTAAACTGCCGGTCTTGGGGCTGGTGAGGTTGTAAAGTGGTTATAGTCCCCCCTACGTAGATACGATATGGCTTGCGGTATGTAATAGTAAGATTTTCATGTACCCCATATTCTATCTACTTAAGGGGGACTATATGTCATGATGACGGGTATACGAGAGAATATGGCAGAGGAGTCCAACAATTGTGTTTTGGTGGATTTCTGTGGTTGAGCCGGGTTTTGGATGCAGCGTTGCGGCCTCATAGTCTATCGTGCTTGAGCTCGTTGAATACCATGTTCTGTTGCTGTTATTCGTGATTTTTACTACCACTACTGTTTTTGTAGTAGTGCTGTTTCTATCATTGGTTTTGTTGTTGCAGTCGTTACTTTTATTGCTGGTATATGCAGCTGGTACGCAGAACATGCTATTTGAAGATAGTAGCTCAGCTGGGTCATCAAGTATGTTAGGCAAAACCTTGGTAGAGCACAACAGTGCCACTGTGGTATTCTGTTTCTAGCATCACTCGTCCTACTACTTCTCATGGTTGTTGCCACTACATCCTCCCCTCCTCCTCCTCCTACTGCTACTACTAGTTCTTCTACTTCTATTTCTACTTTCACAACGACGACGACTACTACGCACTAGTTCTTCTCCCACTGCTCTACGACAACCACCGCCACCGCCGCCGCTACCGCCGCCGCTACCGCCGCCGCCGCTGCCGCCACGCCACCGCCACAGCCGCCACCACCACCATGACCAACGTATCATGCTTCTAGGTCCTAGGTCCTACCGTTATGCCTGCTACTTGCATGACTGACAAAAAGTCAGAATAACTCAGGTATTGACGCAGTGGAGGGCGATGCGTTTGCTGACGCCATGCTTCGCCAATGGCTGATTCAAAATTTGACCCCGCCGTGAAAGCTGAAGACAGCGGCGTCGCGGTAGTACTGGGACAGCTGTAGAGAGGTCAGACGGTTTGCCATATCTTAGCCGCTCCTAGTTGCTGCAGCCCGCTGCTCTGTTCGCGTGAGTTCGTCGTTTCGTTCGTTGTCCTGCATCTTCCACAGCTGCCACATGGGCGTTTCCAAAACAATTGTCCTTAAATGAGTAGGCCCATAGCTTGGGCAGTTTGGGGCACATGGTCTCGCGGTGCGGGAACCTCAAGACTGGAAACGACCCATCGGAGGCTGCTTCGTCCATATCACGCTTTGCAGCACAAGACTGTTTTTAGTTGCAGTGAACGCTTCTTTGCATGTTGTGTACATTACCGATCTTCGTGCTAGATCGTAGGATTGGTTGCGCTCCCCGGAAGCCTGGTTACCCAAATGAGCCACGCAGCCGCATGGAACACGGTCTATGTTTGGACCGGGAGCACTTGGCAATGCTAATCCTGTGCAAAGGTAGCCAGGATTTTGGGGCTTCATCTCGGGAAACACGCTGCCTGAGAAAGGTTGCGACTACCCTCGTGTAGGAGGTAGTCTGCAGAAGCCTTGAAATGCCACAGGTCGAGGTATGTCTAGGTTCCCAAGCAGGGGCAAAGGGCAGGTTCCCAAAAACTGACAGTATTACAGAAGAGCACAAGCTTCGCAATGCATTTCCTCAACTTTCTGGGACGCTGCCCAACGTCCAAGTCATAGCTTATAGGCTGCTGGGGAATCTAGCCTCAGAGTTGCAGCGGGAAGGACAAAAATGGCAGTTGCTGCTTGAATGCTGCTCCCACACAATAGCAGGTGGATAATATCTTCTCAGCCTTGCTCACGGTGGTTCAGCAGCGTCAACATAAGAGGCTAAGGACATCCCCGTCGCAAACATATGGGTCGTTATAAAAATCATGGGCCCATTTGGGCAATAGATTATATTACGGCACCTAATGTCTAGGGGCACCAAGACAGGACACTAATTTTGGGAACTACCCATATACAGTCCCAAGCCGCCAATCCGGTAACTTGGTTCCTACACCCACCCAGCACCTAAGCTTCTACAATAGCAGTACAAACAGTGTTTTATATGAGCACGCTCAAGATTCTCCCTATTTTCATGGGTTTCCTGATAGTACCACCCCTCTTTACCACCCCCCTGGTTCCCCCTCAACTAATCTTAATTAGAAAGAGAATTATCCCTTAACAAAACTTAATTCAGGGGGGAACCAGGGGGTAAACCTTCAACTCCTCGACCAAGCTGAGCAGTTTCAAGCGAACTCACCCCACCTCGTCCTAAAGGGTGGTGTATATAGGGAATAGTACGAAAATGGCCTTAAGTTGGGATTTCAAATTATTCTAAATTACCCTGCCAAGGCGAACTTCCAGTCTGGGACCAGCGGGCTCCAGGGTCGGGAGCATGGCACTGCGGGCCACCGCCAGCTAGGTTGTACCTAATATTCTTACCACGCGGTTTTGGGTTTAGGGTTCAGGGTTTAGGGTTTAGGGGTCAGGGTTTAGGGTTCTGGGTTTAGGGTTTAGGGGAATTATTGAGATAAGGACTAAATTCAGGTTGGGGGGGACCTATAGGGGACTATATAGGATCTTGGGGGCGGGGACCTATTAAGGGATATGATATGCTACAAATTTAGTCCAGGGCTCAAATAGATAATGGAAAAGAAAGCGAAACTACTATTTAGGGTTTAGGGTTTACCTGTGGTTAGTTGGGAATGAAGGAACGCAAAAAGAAAATGGAAACTCTAGAATGAGTTATATAGGGACTACTACAAGGATCCGTTATTTCATTCATAGCTAAACAAAGGTAGGTATTTGGGCTTGGGGTTTTACAGGGATTATATGTGGGTATATAAGGTTGCGTAGGCTATGTGGGGTTTCTTAGGGTTTAGAGAGATTACCCCAACACTTGGACAATCGACTGGACGAGAAAATTGGAACATGAAATGGGGACTTGCATGATATTACTGGTTCACAGAGGTTAGGGTTTCTTCAAATGGGGGGGGGTCAAAGGACACCTGAAGATAAACATATATATGTATATTTGGTGTGTCTAGCTATGAAGGAACTGCATTTTCGACACTGCTCCCATGTAGGAACCTGGATGATGGATTGGTAACAGAATTCGGGTTCAGGGTTCGGATGGTTTAGAGTTTACCCTAAAGCCTAAAATCTCCGGGACAGTAGGTGTAGCATCATGCCCACTCCTAAAACACCGATTGGGGCCTGGTCCTAAGTTATGACCTCAGACACACAAATCTTAAAATAGTACCCAAAACAAGAAGGACCCATGCTGACACCCTGCCAGGGGATTTACAGAATGCGTTCCGAATTGGATATAATACATACGACAAAACCTCAGCGTACCGCACAGCATTTTCGCAGTCATAAAGGATTATAAGGCTTCACATGGCTACATGTTGAGTGTTTCCCTTTCTACCATACGTAGGGGCCTGATTGGCGTACTAGTCAGAATCTCAGGCAGTGAGGGGACTCTTTGGGCTAAGGAGCAGCTTGTTTTGACCTGCTTGGGGTTCATGGGTTTCTATGATCAGGGTTATACATATGTCACGTAAACTTATCGCTCTGTTGAAGGTAGTTTTACTTGCCCTTCTACACTCCAAGTTGAATTACAACCAATCCACTTCCACCATCTTCCACCTTGCTTCACATCTCTCCACCCCATAACATTAAATATGACCCCCCCCCCCACAACATATGCGGTCTCTTATGGTGCATATTCTACCGCATTGATTGTATGAAGGCGACATATGCTAATATTTTCCAACGGGCTCTATAGGCCAATCAAGATAATATTACTGTACTTAGCTTTGCTGCCTGCGAGGATTCTACTAGGATAATGACAGCTAGCCTCAACGAACCCTAAACCCCTAAACTCTAAACCCTAAACTCTAAACCCTAAACCCTAAACTCTAAACCCTGAATGTTTGAAGGGCTCCCCACTCCAGATGTTCTTTGGGTGGCGCCTTTTGGCATTCGCAACTTGAGGGCCTACTTAGACGGTCAGGGGGCTTTACTACTTAGGTCAATAAGAGGGATAGCTGGGTGTGGGGTGCTATACAGCTTCTCAGGGATCCCAATACCCCTTAATTAAGGAATAGAGCTTGATTCATATTAGGGAACTTAATACCATTTAGGGTATATTTCTTAATTAACGGGTATTAAGTATTGGGGTTCTCCGGGTTATAGGGCTTATGAGTATACTTACGAAGTCTCCTGACCTTCCAAGTATATACTCTACACCCTAAGCCCTGGATGGCCTACAGGCATTCATTCCTCTTTGCATACGCACTGCGTATATATACTTTTTTTTTGATGGTTCTCTTGCGGGTTGGCTGGGAATGCCAGTGCAGCAACTTCCTGAGATTCGTAACCCCCTCCTTTTCATGCCCCCCAACGATGCCAACTATTCCAATTACAGCATGTTATAGTTTCATGGCAATACTCGTTATTAGGCAGGTGGGCGGTGGGCTCATTTTTGGGGGAAGAGATTACGAAGTGGAAGTATGCGAAAGTAGATGCCTCTGTCCATCCTGCAGATCCCCAGCAGTCTCCGGTAGTTATCAGAGGGGCTCCAGGTCCCCCAACTACGATTACATATTATCACCTCACGTCTAGCTGTCCGACTTACATCCCAGGTCAAAATACCCATGAACCTCCAAGAACTGTTTGGACGATGCCGCCTCGTAGGCTTGAAGGTTTCAAACGCACAGCAGGCACAACAGTTCAGCTTTTGCAGATCCCTTGGTTGAATCGTGTCTGATTGAAAGCTAGAACTCCTGAACAGAATTAGTATAATGCACCATATTTCCGCCCGGTCTTCCGGGAAGTGCCCCTGAGCCTGAGCCCTTAGCCCCACACCTGCCACGCGACCTGGAAGAGTGGTGACACAAACAGGGGACGCGCGGCCATGCGCCACCGCTGCACCCGCCATGGCAAAGATCCTCTTGTGGCCTGAGGGATGCCACTCTTCTGCAGCAAGACCCTAGTTGAGTCTTTTTTTAGTTGATGAAGTCGCAAATACAGAAGCTGTGACTACGTTTCACTTGGTTCTGGTTCGGGCTATCTTGGCCGTGAGTGAGTATGCCTTGATATCTGCGGGTCATACTCACCCACCGCCCCCCCAAAAAATGGACGTCAAGGCCCTGTGCTATCAAGCTACGTCTTCATGAAGCACGGGGCCTGAATTGCGACCGGGATGAGGTGCCACATCAAATTTGGGTAGCTGGGAGTGAGACCGCGTCTTGGCGAGATGTCTTGAAGATTTCATGAACATTGTTCTGCACAGGAATCTTTCTCAATCTGGTGGTTTTGCCAGATCCCTTAGTTAGCCTGTCTATGTGGCTTGGTTAGTTGCTGCCAAGTTTGCTTTTGCCCTTTCCGGCAGGATGGAAAGTTTGTGGAGGTCTCCTTCCACGACCATGTGCGCATGTCACAGAGGAGCAGCGGCTCGCCCAGCAATCCTGCCTCTCGGCTGCCTAGCCTGTCCCTTGTCCCTTCAGGAAGGAAGACCCGCAGCGTGCCGCAATTAACGTGGAGGAAGGTTCTGCTTTCTTGAATAATTGTCCAGCTTTTGGTTCTGGGAGGGCTGAAGCTTATTTGGTTTTCCCCATGTGAAACATCATACTTCTGGTGCCCCTGTAACGTTGGACATTTGTCAAATTTGTTAATCAAGAGGCCCTCCCGAAAAACCCTGAACCTTCAATGTTCTTCAGTCGCCGCCTCAAGAGTTGCATGCCAATAATAGACGGCCCTCTTCGTTTCATGTGTTTCAGTTTTGGAGCCCCAAGAAGATCTAGATCATCTTCTCCCCCCTCCCCCCAGCTGTTAGGCGGGTGCAAGTTCAATTTCCCCTAATCCCTAAACCCTCTGCCTACTCAGGTGTGGGGAGACTCTGTCATGTCCATTGAGCTCACAGACGATTCTCGGCGCCCAACATTGTGGCGTTGGTGTTTTTTTCTGCAAAAACGTCAGTCCACTCAAGAGCGTGTGAAGGCAGAGGTTCTTGTAAGGTGTGTATTTCTCAAGTGAAAGGTCCCACCTCCTACCTGGCCAAATGCTAGGACCGTCATTAAAGAGTCCTCGCCTCCGTCCTGTGCAGAGTCTCTGACGCACCCCTTTTTTAGCCTTTTGTGCTTCCAGCTTCTTCATGTATGGTTGACTGTTCGGCAGTAGCCCTGAGTTCATGTAATATTTGCCTTGGATTTGTTCACCTCCTCAGTCTTGGAACCTACCAATCGGTTACCAAGAGAACCAGCGGTCCACTGCTGGACACCATTTGTTGCATTGCCACCGTGGGAACCGACACTACTGCAACTGCTGCCACTAGCATCTAGATTGAGTTTTGCTATCGTGAGCCGAGGACTTTCAACTGCAAGACTATCCTTTGCGCTTGGGGGTCTGCAGCTCTGACACAGGCAAGGCCAGTATGCACAAATGCTTGGTTTGTTGATCAAATCCTTGGCTGCGGCATATTGAACTGCTGCAAATAGAGTACGGTAGCTCCGCCTTGGGAGGACCGCCAGACCATGGCTTCGTCACCATCAACCTTGAGCAGATTCTGCATAGTCGCACGGAGATGGACCCTGATGAAGCTTGCCATAACATGGTTGTTATGTCCAACGCACAAAACCGCATTGCGATTTCAGAGCTGCCAGCCCAACACGGCCATGAGTTGGAGTCAACTGGGGTGGGTTATGTCTAAGAAAGTTCTTTCAGAAACCGCCATTGCAAGACCTGTCATTTGTGTTTGAGTGCGCTCTGTGTCTTTGTACCACAGGTTTTGCTTCTTAAGCCCACCTCAGAGTGTGTCTCATAGATCATCCTTGGGACTCAGCCTCCAACGATGCAATCCCGACACTATCTCATTAGCCCCCTGACTTACTGGTGGCAAGTAGGGAATAAGGGAAGTGTCATCATGGTATTACCCATATTCCAGTAAGAAGAAGGCCTATGCATGCTAGAGAATTCCCTAAGCACTCAACCCTAAAACCCTTGACCCTAAAAGCCTTAACCCCACAACATCCCAAAGAACAGCTGTCGTTCTTTGGACTGCCAACTGAGGAAGTGGTGAGCATGAAAGGCACGGTTTTGTGCACATATGGGGGGGTATATGGTAATTTCCCAAAAGAGCAGAACCCCAATATGACCCCCAAACAGGCACCTCCAATTTGGGGAACTCCCCATATAGGGGGGGAATTAGGGTGTAGGGGGGTTCCTCTGCGGCCAAGGCGGGACTCTACAAGACGTTGCAAAAAGGGTTTCCTAAAACTAGCGGTGGCTTTCTTAGCGGTCCCCATAAGCAGTTTCATAGCATTTTCAGGGTTTATATTGGGTTCCCTAATTTGGGAAACTACAATATTATGGTAATTGGGAACAGTTTTTTTTCAAAATGCCCGGCATGACAAGGGTTTTCCCTGCATATTTTATCCTGATAGACAGAGGATCCCCCTGATATACAGAGGATCCCAAATACAAACTCCCCAGGTTAAGGGTTTAGGTTTTGGGGTTTAGGTTTTAGACTTTAGGGTTTAGGTTTAGAAAAAGCTTCAGGGTCCAGGGTTTGGAGTTTAGGTTTTAGGGTGTAGGGCTTGGGATTCCCAAGAAGTAGGAGTGCGTGCTTGGGGAGTCCCTCCAGAAAGGCCGCATTAAATTTGGTCGGGCCTGGGTAAACGCTCAAACTATAACTTGGTTGAAAATCAGCTTATAGTGCGACACAATTACTGTGAAAGATTCCTTCCGTCCCTCGCACTATGCCTACCTAGCTTGGAGTCCATAGACCCCTCCGAGACAAGGATGTCTAGACAATTCAGGTCATTGGTGGCCATAAGCAGCGTCGAGGCATTTAGGGAGTAAGTCGTGGGGGGGAAATCACCATTCAATCTGCGCGCATTGGCAGCACCTGTGTTGGTACCACTAGTTAGACTAGATGTACACAGTGTTGAAATCTATAGGGAAGCAAGGAAGGGATACCAACTGGTGCCATGCCCCGAGATGCCCATGCGAGGTAGGCAGAGGCGCAACGGCAGAGAGGATGGCCGCGTAAGAAGCTAAGGTTACGCCAAATGGGAGATATTTCTTCCAAAGTGGTTAACATCAAAGCTAAAGTCAGAAACTGCCCAAGTATTGCTACTAGGTGCTTTCAATACACTAGAGGGAAGGCTATACAAACTACGTCGTTCTGTCATGGCTCTAACAGGGTCATTGTTGCATACAATTCTTGCTTTAAGTTGTAAAAAAGCCCGTGAGGGATACAAGACTATGATGTTTTATCATAATGGTTTCCCAAGGAGGAACCCCTAAATCCTAGACCCTGAGCTAGCTCCAAAATCCTAAGCTGAATTCCTGAAGGCATAAACACCAAATCCTAAACCCCGAGCCCAAAGGGGACTAGAGATTCTCCGTAGGCTTTAGCCCTCCAGATTCTTACTTGTAAATAGTGTAGAATCCTGAGAAGTCACAAAAAGTATTCGCCTGTCGTCCCTGAAAAAAAATTATGTACACCGAAACCCTACTACATATATTTAGGCCCCTGCCTTCTTCTTTAAGGTATACTGGGTGACTGTTTTTCGAGAAAACGCAGATGTTGTCGCAATACGAAACTGCCCACCCTGTAACCAAAATCCTAAAAAACCTAACCCTACCTGCAACACTCGGGCGCGGGGGCCTCTGGGAAAGGCTGGTTTCCGCTTTTTGATACCATGACTGGCGTTCGGGGACACATCTTGGCGCGGGCCCTTCTTTGAGGAAGCTGATACAGGGTTGTTTTAAGGTTTAGCGGTAACCCTAAACCCTACTAAGTCCTGAAACTGAAGGTCTAAGGTGTGGGAGGAATTTTACAGGATCCCACAAGTCTGAGGTCTTCTTGCTTTGCAAAAGGCGAGGTCCCTGTCCTACAAAAGCAGTTCTCAGCATGTGTGACTCCAGATCCCAGCTTCTGAAAATACCACAAGCTGTTGAGACCCTTTCGTTTCATTTCCCGAAAAAGCAGAATCTAGACGCGCGCACCCCAGAAGATTTTGGCTGGCGAACATGTTGTAGGGGCCTGTGGAAGAGTGCCTGCGTTCCTGTAGTGAGGGTCCAGCTACGGCATCGCCACAGCCTCCAGTCCTGGCAAGGAAAACAGTAGGAAAAGACTGACCTTCGGGATTTTCTGCTCATATGTAAATCATGGATCCAGGTGACGTTGTTAATGTTGGTTGGGGGTTTCTCGCGGTCCTTTAGTTGAGGAGCTGAGGGTACATGACATAGCTTTGGGGGACGCACCATAAACAGGCACTTCAGGCGACATGTTTTTCAGCGTTGAGGGTTGTCTGTGCGTTGAAAGACACGGCAATGATCTAAACCCTAAGCCCTCCCTCCCCCAGAATTGCTGGGAAGCAGCGCTGAGGTCTCCATCAAGATGCAGTTTGTTGGGGACCAGTCCTACAATGACCGCTTCATGCCGCAATTACAACCCCTCTCCCCACCACCATTGACGCCCAACGGGTTCCCTACAAAGACCACTGTTTGTTGTACGAGGGGTCCATGTCAACTTGGTCGAGGATATTTCAAAGAAGCAGTAAGGGCAGACTTTTCTGATAGAAGCACGTTATCAGAACAAATGTGCCTTTAGCAACCCGTGACTTTGGTATTTTGGCACATGTGCATTCACTCCCCCCACTCTCACTTTTGCAGCAGTAAGGAGTTCATTCAGGAAAGGCCACATGCAGCTGGTTTTGTCTTGCTTTGCAGGGTTTGCGGGTTGGGTGCAAGGCAATCTTGGCACAGAAGGATGTAACAAGATAATACTGAATGCCGCGGACGATTTATACTTCGTTCAGACATTCCTATGTGGTCATTTGTCCTGCACGGAATCCTTGCCTTTGCTGAGACGCATCACAAATCTTGACGGGCGTCTTTCGGAACCATTCCTATGACCCGAGAGGTCCTTCATAGGGACCCCCATGCCCCGTTGTGTCACCACCAACATATCCCTCGGGCCCTGGAGGGTATCTTCAATTTGAAAAAACTTCTCAGGCTTCGCCTCCTCTGTGGGAGTGCGCTTTTTCTCCATCGCCTGTCCGCCGCAGTCGTGCCCTCAGCAGGTTTGAGTTCGTCTCAGAAGCCCCAGGGGGCCCTTGGGGCTTCGGACGTCATTGTCACAGCAGCATGGTAAAGATCGGAGGTTCCGGGTTTTGGTGCAGGGGCTGCTGAAGAAGTGATAAAGAGTCCTCACAGAGTGAAGTGGTGGATGCTATGCTGAAAAGGCGCCTCAAAATGATTGCGCAACAGCCATTGAGAAGAGATTCGGCGGAAAGAGCCTCCAAATCCATGGCTTTGCAGAGCAGGTTGCGCTGCAGGACTCCCTTTCAACATAAAGCCTGCTTGAGTGACACCAACCAAAAGATCCCATAGAACCTAGCCTGCAATTTGTAAAGCCCAAACACTACAACAGATATGAAACATGTCGTGGAGGCGCTATGCATTACTGGAGAGGTGGGCATCACCAAGGAGACCGAAGAATTCTAAAACCATAGGGTGTAGGGTGTAGGGTTCTGCCGCCCTAAAGGTACGTCACCATTGGAGCCTAAATCTCGAACCAGAACCACCTTAGACCCCTAACCTGGCTTTGCTATTATGTGCACTGTACCCTCAGTACCCCTCAATCTCCGTTACGCTAAGGACCTTAATTGACAAAACCTAAATGACACTGCAGTGTCTATATGGATTCTATATATACATACATATATGCATATCCCCTAGAACGTGTTCAATTGAAGGCATGCATCATGGCATGAAACCCTAAGCCCTACAAAGCGGTTACAACGTAGGGACCTTACATAATCCTTATATACCCATAGCCCATACTCATATAACTCCCCATGGTCCCTATATGCCCCTTTTCATACCCCTTACACAAACTCCCCTCATTGGAAACTCCTTAAGCCCTAACTAAACCCATCCTATAGTTGTAGTCCCCCTTAAGCAGATAGACTATGGGGTATATGGGAATCTTATTATAAACTACCCAAGACCAGTTTCTATCTACTTAAGGGGGATTATACCCCAAACCTTAAACCCTATATAACCCATTCTAGTAGTTTCCATTTTCTTTTCCATTATCCCAATTAACCCCTATGTAACCCTAAACCCTAAACCCTAGAATTAACCCCTATGTAACCCTAAACCCTAAACCCTGGAATTAACCCCTGTGTAACCCTAAACCCTAAAACCCTTTTTTCTATTTACCTATAGTTCTAGCTCAGGCCAGGCGTGTTTATGGTGGAGCAGGTCTTGGGGTTGGTGAAGGAGTTGCGAGCTGTCCAGGACTGCTGGTGGGCCAACTTCTTTAGGGTTTAGGGTTTAGGGTATAGGGTTTAGGGTTTAGGGTTTCACCCAGTAATAGTGATTATAGGGGATAATAGGGATTATCTTAGGGTCCTCTTATATTCCTATTATACCACTATTACAGGGTGGGGGGGTCCTCCTAATTGATCCTCTCTTCCCCCCAAGACTACAGGATTGTTGGGTTTAGGGTTTTGGATTTAGGGTTTCGAGTTTTGTATATAGATTATTTAGGAGATTTATAAGGGTTATTAAGAGGGATACTAGGAGTTTAGGCAATGGCTCACGTAATGGTTGCACTCTTTTAAATGTTGACCCCCTGAGGATTACTTTGAATTAAAGGGATGGCCTGGATTCGGTTAGGGCGCATTACAACCAGAAAACATTAAACATTGTCTTCCCAACAATGGCCTGAAACCGATTAAGGGGCTGCCAACAGACATTTAGCAAGGTCTCTTCACAAAAAGCCGTGCAAAATTACTCCTTCCATGATACTTGAGTACGTGCAATATTTGTTAATGGCTAAGCGTGGGGTACTGTAGTGGGGAATGAGGAATGCAGATTACGTATGTTGATAGGCTCGGCTTCTAAGCGGTTGCGCTCCTACATGCTTTCCAGGGTCCCCACTGAAATCTTAAACGCTTGGCATGGTGTCTTGCAAGCGCTTCAGGTGAGGCCTGCGTTTGCAAGAGGAATGGGATCTTTTTCGGAGGTTCTTTTGGCTTTGTGAGCTTGCTAAAGGGGTTTTTGGCTTAGGGTTCGCTATACCCGAATTATTCTATGCCCCATCACCCTCATTACTCATTACTCAGTAGACTTTATTATGTGAGCTACAGTCAATATTTCCCGTGAAGATTAATGGAAATGGGTTCCTTCTTAGGGACTATGCTAAACTACAGGATGACCCCCCCCTTGGCCCCCTATGAATAGTTCCTTACCCAGCCTACTATCAACCGTAGCTCATGTTGGGAATCAAGTTGGTCCATGTAGGGGCTTACCATCCCTCATGCGTCAGCTTGTTGTGAGTGCGAGGTTGGTGCTTTGGGGATTTGTAGAGCTGCCCGCCCCCCCGCCCCAGGGAAATGTAGGAATATACTATGAGCATGAGAGAGCTCTGCCATAGTCGGTTTGCACTTGTAATCGTGGACTTAGACCCCTGCAGTACTCACAAGCAGCCCTAAGCCATAACCCTAGAGGCCCTAGACCCTTTGGCCCCAAGTGAATAGTATTTAATTTGGGGATACTGTGGTACCCAATATAGAGTAAGATTATATCCTCCTTTTGGGTATAGTATTTTGATATTATCTTACTAGGTTCAACCACCAAAAAGAACACTACTCAAGTGTAAACCCTAAACCCTAAACCGTGTATGCCATCTTCGAGGGCCTAGTTCGCAGGACCCGGAGTACAACTGGCGGGACCTCATCCGGTCGGACCGCTCATCCAATGAGGAACGCCTGAGGCAAGCTGTTTTTGGGTTTAGGGTTTAGGGTTTCGGGTTTGGAATCTGAGGAATGTCTAGGTCTTCAGAAGCTCCCTGTGGCTATTCTGAAGCTACTACCCATATTACCCCAAACCTTGTTGGAATCAGGCCGCTCTTTTCTTTGATAAGATTCGTTGTTGGTCCCTGTTGTTCGGGGCGTTGGAGTCTGCAACAAGCGGATTTTGGTAGCCCCAACCCCGCAAGAATAGGACGGTATATGACCATCTTTGGGTTTGCAGCATCCTCTTCTGACTTCAATACCACCTATCCAGGGTTTAGGGCGTAATCAGTAAAACCCCAGTTTGAATGTCCATTTCATGTTTCATGTTTCTTGTCCTTATTCGGTTTTCGAGTATTTTACGAGGTGACCAAAGCCCCCTGGTCATTGGAGGCTTCAGGTCAGGTGGGTTCAATGGTTGAAGGGTAGAGGGTTTAAGGGTTTAGGGTCTAAGGGTTTAGGGCTTGGGCCGTAGGGTGTACATTCTGATTTCTCAAAATCGTCCCCATAGACCTGAGCCCTCAGGTCCCTCAACCTTCAGGCCCTGCCCAGTCCATATTTGGGACTCGTTGGAATTTCAGGTGTCCTTGTTTTTGGGAGTACCGATGCTACCCATAAGAAGGATCTTTGCATATGAGATCCGGTTTGCGGTTCCCTCCCACGTATGGAAGCTAACATATCAAAGCTGCGCCTGCCCCGCCTAGGTCACTTCCCTGCCGTCGCTTGCTGGTCCCTATGGGTCGGCAACTCTTATACCTAAAAGTTCCCCATTTGTGGGTTCAAGTTAGATTGCTCGAAGAACTATGAGGCCTACTAGCACATAATGGCATGAGTTGATACCTGTTCCAAAGAGTAATACTACCCTGTTCTGGTGCCAGGGTTTTCCACAACGCGGCGATGCGTGCGCGGCGCGAGCTGGGCAAGCAGGCCGAGTTGGTTTCCATACTCAGAGTTTAGAGCATATGGTCCCTGATACAGGTAGTGGGTATCTAGCATATATAGACAGGGTAGATGGAGGGACTGGGTACTTGACAGTACTTGAAGGCAGATTGTCAGGGTTATGGTATCTTTTCCGGTCCCCACTCAGTTTGCCCATAATATGGGGGGTACACGTGCCTAAAGAATCCCAAACGCTCAAGCAATACATGGCAGGTTGTCAAATTGATGTTTTTTGGGACCCCTCATGTAAGGGCCCAGATTGTTATCCGGACCCACAGGAAACCATAATTTCGACAACCTCTGATTCAGGGGCCCTCAAAACTATGTTGGCATTTCGGCCCCTACATTGCAGGACCCTTTAGCATTGTCCCCTTATTCCTCCAGTGTCTGAACGTAGTTGAAGCTATGGCTTGTTCATGGCTTTGGCACGCTCTTCTGCTTCTGCTGCTGCTGCTGCTGCTGCTGCTTCGGCTGAGTTGTTTTGTTTGCTTTTCTTACCGTACCTCAACCCTAGACGGCTGAACCCTTGTTGAAATTGCCAGCCCTGGCCCATATTTCTGGAGTAGTTACGTTTGGCGGTACACGCTAAACCCTACACCTTAAGCCCTGTTGTCCGGTTTGCTGAAGGAGTTTTGCTTCGCACGTTACGAGGCCTTTCTAAGTCTGAAGATGTCCAGCTGTGTGGCTGGGCCAACAAAAAGGTTTTAAGGGTTTAGGGTTTAGGCCCAGCTGAAGCATGTAGCTTTCAAACTTGCGTCAGAGGCAGAAGAGTATGATGAAGGTTGCATGTATCTCTCGCACCCCATCATACCCCATCTACCTCGGCGCTCACGAAGCTATACAGTGTCTAAATCTCAGCCGGTTACATTTCCGACGAAACAGGGCGGCATGCATCTTTTTTGTCAACATTTAGGCCCCTTGGAACCTTCCTTCACCTGCAAGCCCACAAGATGCGCGCCAAATACCCCTGCATAGACCCAGTCAACGCCTCAACGTGCAGGTGCGTCGTTTGGGTGCAAATGCCTGGAGCTTTCAGTTCTCGGATCAGGTTTTCGCGTTCATTTCTGAGGGGTCGGGATTTGGGGTCAGGAAACGTTTCGGGAGCGTTGGTCTGTTACTCGTCCTCCCTCCGCGCAGCATGTTTACGAATATAGCAGTGTGCCGAGGGTTTGTCGTGAGTTGTTGGCACGTTCATCGAAGCTCATGTTGTGATGCTTGTTCGTTGCATCTCGCAGCAAGCAGTGCCTCACTGTGTCTCAACATGTGCCGAGACCATGGCTTTTCAATCCCTTTCAGTGAGGTCCTTTGATGAATTGAGATCCGAGGCCGTGCTTGGCTACCGGGAGTATGTGGATCTTGAGGGTGACGTTGGCTACTGAGCATGCCAGGATCTCTTGCCCCGGGAGCGTGAATCTCAGTCTCCTCTGCGGTGGTACTGGCATGATGGCTGAATGTACATCCTACAAGGGGCAAGAAGCTTTAAGGGTGACCAGCAGATAGGCAGATGCCTCTCCCTGGGGGGCTTCGGCAAAGGAAGGAGATGCTAAGGAAAGATGTCCAGCAGATCTGTCAGTGGTGAGAGAGCCAATCCCTCACTTCTTCCGCCAAGGCTACATAGGGGGATGTATAGAGATAATGGAAAAGAAACTGGAGACCGCTGAGGGTTAGATAGGGGCTATATAGGGGTTATATAAGGACTATGGGGTGTATATTTTACGCCGAGGCTACAGATCGAATATGCATCCGCGCTTTCGGCACAGCAGCGTAGACGCCCCGGATGAGCTTGCTGACTTGCTGTTGGCGTGGCTGCAGAATTAGTGACTTCGGGGCTTATTGTCTTTGACGGCTTTAGCTGTGCCAGCGTTTAAGGGTGCTTCAACTGCTATATCTTGTATAAACTTGGAATGAGGACACCAGGGCCGTAATGCATTCACATAGTTTCAATTTCGGCTCTCTTAGGACATCTCTCAAAATCTATTCCAACACACGAATTCTGTCATCTTCTGACAGCTCTCGATGACTTGTTGTCCCCGGGACTCGCTGCAGTGACGGAATGACAAGGGCTGGATCTGAAAAGTCAATCATCAGAATGTGGGCATATAGGTGCATGCAGGGATTGTCACTAATGCGGCTGCTATATCAACACTATAAAGTAAGAAAGGATAAGGTTACTAATTCGTCAGACAAGTACACTACAAGCTCTGACAACTACTACGTAATCCCAGTTATCATTTGGTGTTGGTTTTCCACTTCCTTTTCCAACCGGCTGCAAAAGCGTCTGGGTCAAGGCGCATTGTGCCGTCCAGCGCAGCCGGAAGTGTCGTAGGCGGCCTGCGGCAAGGAAGCTTCGAGATTCAGGCCGTTTCGGGTTTAGAGCTTTTTCAGGGTGTTGTAGTGGTTTTTGGAGAGTTGTAATGGTGCGGAGATTCTTTGTAGCGGTACCTGAAGATAATCAGGTTTAGAACTTTCTGGGGCTGCAAAGCAATATAATTCCGCACATTTTTTTGGGTTTCCAGGATGTTTCCCAGGAGGCTCCTTGTACCTTTTAAATGCGACGGTATGGTCCCCATTTAGGGTGTATGGTACTTTCTCTAAATAATGGGAACCCAATATAGACCCCAATAATATATATATATATATGCTCACTAATTTTCAAAAAACCTTTTCCCTACACCCTGTATATCCCTGTAGAACCCTAGATCCCCTCTTCAAAGGGCGCGCCTAAGTTCGGGAAACCCCCACATGGGTATATAGAGGCTTTCAGGAGTTTAGACTATGGCTCACATGTGTAGTATTTTATTTGGGGATACTATGGTACCCAATATAGAGCTCCTTTTGGGGTATAGTATTTCTTGCATAAGGAATATTATCCTACTAGGTTCAACCACCAAAAAACACTACTCACATGATATCATCCCCTCTCAGCTGCGATCACCACGCCGCCGGGACTCGGACGTAGACCTAGCCGCCTTCCCACCGCTGCCACTGCTGCCCGCGACTTCAGGCCTCCACCGGGCTTTAGGGCTTTAGGGGTTTAGGGTTCAGGGTTTAGGGTTTAGGGTTCAGGGAAGGGTTCTGTGGCTCTTGCTGCAGGGTGAGGGCTGGGATGTGGGGGGTTGAGGAGATGGGTTCCAATGCAGATCTGAAAATGGGATATGGACGGGACATAGGCAATATCTTCCATACTTGCCGTAGAAAGAGATTGCACGTTATGGAAACTCTGGGGTCAGGTGGAGTTTATCCCTACTGCAGCTTCATAGTATGCAGCTTCATAGTAACGGTCGAGAACTCACTTTTCAGATCCGGAACCCCAAGCCCCTGATCCTTTGACTTGTTCCCTCGGCTGCAAATCAAACCCACTGAAGCCCGAGCCTGGGATCCCATCTTTAAATCCGCAACCCCAAATCTTTTCGGCTCAAGCTAAAGGGGGGTTATATAGGGGATTATATAGGGGACTACTATAGGGGTTATTAAGGGGGATACTAGGAGTTTAGACAGTAGCTCATATGGGTTCTACTTACACCTCCATTTGTACTTTGCACTTCAGAGACCATACATGTACGTATGGATGTGCGCGTGCACGCGTCGAGCCCGACTCCTAGTCTTGGAGCCATCCCGATCCCAGCTGGGTTGCAAGATAATTTAGATCAAGTTACAAGAGAACGCATGCATGGAGGTTTCCCAAAATTTGGGTGTACCGATTTTGGGCGTCCCCGCACTGAGGACTGCATTCGTTCGCGGTCTAAATTGAGGCCTCCTATCTTGGGGAAACTACCATATATGTGTGTATACGCATTTTAAAGAATGTGGTTTCCTTGAATGCGGTTTCCTCATATTCCTTAAACTCAGAAGTAACCAGTAAACCCTACATATACCGACTTCCCGTTTGATATTCTATTTCTTTTCTAAGTCTTTGGCAACTTCACCCTAAAGCCAATATTATATACCCCCGTCTAAGGGAGCCTTATGATAGTTTAAGTAGCTTAAGTTCCTGAATAGCATCCTGCCCACGATCTGAATTTGGCAAGGCGGGGCGGCCTCTGATGCGCTCCTCAGCCAGGCCGTTTCCGTCACGCGCAGCAGTCACTTGGAGCTGGAGGGGTCAGCCATGCAGGTTTGGGGATTAGGGTTTAGGGTTTAGGGTAGGGCTCAGGCTCCTAGCTTATGTGTGGGGCGGTGGTTTTGACAGCAGGTGATAACACTCCCATCCGAATCGCAGATGGCAAGCCTTAAGCCTCCATGACTGGTCATTCCCAGGACCCTCCTTGTACCCTTTTTAAATGGAGGTCTACGGTCCCTATTTCTGTGGGTATATAGAGGGTAGATGGAGGTCTTGGCCCATCTTGCGCTATCACAAGCACAGATTTGGTAGTTTCCCTAAATAAGGGGACCCCAATATACACCCTGATATACTAAAGTCCTTATTATGGGGGCCCCCAAAATGGTACCCCTTAGTAGTTTCCATTTTCTTTTACATTTAATCCTTAGTAGTTTCCATTTTCTTTTCCGTTATCCCGATATATTCCCTATAATCCCTATTCCATTATCCCTATATAACTCCAATACAATGCCAATATATTCCCCTATAGAACCCGATTCCCAAGGTAGAATCCCCTATATAATCCCCCTTAATAACCCCTATAGTAGTCCTTTTTTCATCCCCTATACAACCCCCTTTAAGGAGTTTAGACCCTAAACCCTAAACCCTAAACCCATTATAGTATTTTCCATTTTCTTTTCCATTATCCCCTATATAACCCCCCCTTTAAGGAGTTGAGACTATAGAACCCGTTTTCCAAGGTGACGAGATCAGCCTTGGCCATGGCCTGAGACATCA